>JASSKH010000001.1:1092109-1136172 GCA_031763025.1 Macrocystis pyrifera
AGAAGGGAAAGAAGAGAGAGCCAAAAGAGTATTAAGAAAGTCCTACACTTACCAGGTACGTATATACGAGATAGATACGAGCAGCACCACTACTAATAATAGCAACGACAAATATAATGATGATGATGACCATGTTCTCAAACAAGCAGTAGTGGACAAACCTTGATAGTAGATCTTCCTGGGGTAGCTAATTAGGCACTCTGATTGGCTAGGGGTATGTTTTACGCGGCTTAATCAACTTTCGAGTCTTTCCCAGCCACAGCATCCCGAGCCATCCCGAGTCAACCTATTAATAGAGTCTTCCCAAGCTCAGCATCCACGCCGGCCAAGCCAACCTAGAGTCTTAACAAAGCACAGCATCCCAGCACTGACCACCGGCATAGGGTTCGGGTTCGGGTTCGGGTTCGGGTTAGGGTTCGGGTCGGAAGGTCGGCTTCAGGCGTCCAACACAAAACCCCCATAAAGATCTACTATCAAGGTCTGTCCACCCCTCCAAATAAGCTCACTTCCCTGAAATTCTGCCTGCGTGTGTGTGTGGTCACAAAACAGGCTGTAACGAAAACGCAGCAGTTCCGATGGGATAAAAACAAACAAAGTGGTACCAAATAGTGCGCAACGGCTGTCAGTGCCGTACCATACCAGTCTGTGTAAGGGCCCGTTTTAACGAGGACTTTTGGTTACCTTCAATTTGGTTCGATTTTTTTTTTTTTTTCCAATTTAATTTGCATCTGATTGGCCAGAGAGTGAACGAACGACCAGGCGGGATTCGAAGGGGAAAATTAGAAAAAAATCAATTTGAGTGAAAAGTCTCTTTCTTTTTTGGGACTTTTTTCGTGTGATTTTTCTAATTTCAATTTCGAATTTGGGAGTTGATCAGCCTTGATTTGATGTATGTAGCATGTTCATGGTGGGCCAACACCCCCGGTGGAGTCTGGGGTGATTCTTGGCCGCTTCGGTGACCACCGTCGAGGCGATAAAACGCGAACCTCAACGACTGGCGACCGGAGCAATAGCCGCGCCCACGGCCACAGACCATGGCACATCGTACCCCGGCGGTGGCGCCTCAAAAGGAATCATGGCGGCCGCAAGCCCAATTTTTCGGCCTGCTCGATCGGCCAACCATCACGAAAACCGAGCAAACGAGCAAAAAAACAGAGGATACGCTCGAGACCTCGATAGCTGCACCACCGTTGCTGTTCCGCACGTGGCGCTTGAGGGCTCCCTCCGCCCACCCAAGACACCCTGAGAGTGATAGCTTCCTATCCTGCGCCACCAAAAAGAAAAAAAAAGCTGGCGGCGGCGCGCACGCCACAACGCAAACCTTCGCTCTCGTCTACGCTCGTCGCTGTTTGTCGGCTGGGCGTTGTGTGACGCGCTGCGTTATTCAAGGTTGTTTCGATTTCCTTTTTGTGTGACAATTAATGCGCCGTTTCCTGATAGGATACAAACACGTTATTTGTTCGAAATCAAATTAAAATTCATTGAAATTGAAATTATTTTTCCAAATAATGAAATTTAGTGTTCCCCGTCAAGATGGGCTCTAAGGGAAACGGTACTAGCTGTGGTGTACCATCCCGCATCACTTGCAACCAAACACCAGGAACATATCCACGGTATACTACGTGCACTAGGGTGAAAAAAAAAAGAAGAGAAAAAAAAAAAAAAAAAAAAAAAAAAAAAGAGAAAGAGAACAAAAAATACACCAAGAGAGAACAGAACGAAGAAAGAAAGGACAAAGAACAAAGTGAACAAAAACAAAAAAAAAACGAAAAAAAAAACGAAAAAAAAAGCGAAAAACAAAAACAACGAAGCAAACATGCGCTCAGGGCGCAGGCCGAGTCCCGAGGACAATGGTTTGCTGTTTTGCTGGCACGATCAGTCCTACGATACGTCACTATATATATACACTGGTTGCTTATGGACCAACAAAAGGACGTCACTATATACAATGGTTGCTGATGGACCAAGAAAAGCACGTACATATACAATGGTTGCTGATGGACCAACGAAAGGACGTCACTATATATACCAGGTACACCACGACAACGACCCTTGCGGTCCTGTTCAGAGACCATCAACGTCGATACCAAACGGTCCTTGCATTTCCGTCCACAGTGGTTGGTGCCCGGGATCAAAAACCGTTCTGTTCGTTAGTCAACCCCTTTTAAGAAACGCCATATCCGAGTCTAACTTGAAAAAAAAAAAAAAAAAAAAAGTCTCCGAAAACGGGAGTCGAGTCGCACAGTCATGTAGGGGATATAACCAACCTTGTAGTACTGCAGTCCCGTTTGGTGGACAGACTATGTGCTTGAAAAATGAGTAATCATAATAGTCCCCAAAACGGGACTGTGGTGCAGTACTAACGGTGGTTTAACCCCTGCGAGGCCCCCGAGATAAGCCACCTATTGATCAGCGACAGCTTGCGGTGCTATCAATCGTCCACGAGAAGCATGTGCCCAGCAGTAGTATCAGGTGGATCATGTTGCGGCCGAACCTTTTCAGGACTGCTGTCCCGTCTACGGGACAAAACTACTCAAAATATTGAAGCGATTTGCCCTTCAAAACGGGACTGCAGTACTAACGGTGGTTACAACCGTTGTGAGGCCCCCGAGAAAACCCACCTGTGACCAGGGACAGCTTTTCGGTGCCTTCAATCGTCTACGAGCAGCACGTGCCCACAGCAGTCCAGGTACAGGTAGGTCATGTTGCGGCCGGGCCGCACGACTTCTACCCGGTGTAACTCGGAGACCAATCAGTGTGCACCATCCAATCAATCCCCCAAGCACGCAGCGGCCGTTGCTGCAGTAATCGTAACTTTTTCACCGTCACTTTTTCCCTCGACAAGCGCCGATATATACGTAGGGGGTTAAAATGACCCTCCTAGCGCAAAAACTGCAGCCAGTCCCGTTTCGGGGACAAAGTGCTGAACAATTTGAGCGGTTTGTCCCCAAAACGGCAAAATGCGGTTTTGCGCTAAAAGGGTCAAGAAACTACTAATATTAATACCAGGGATACGATAATACAATCCCAGGTGCAAACCGAAACCCCTTTCGGGCTTCAAGGCGCATGCATGCCTTGAAGGGGAAAAACAGCGGTGGGAAACAACTGAGGTTTGCAGCAGCATCGGCCACTACACAGGGTGGAGTCAGTCTACCGTGCATAGGCTGCTCGCTGGGAGGTAGGTACGCTCTCCCCTTTCTCTTTTATACTCGTTTCGCTTTATTTTTCTTGTCTCTTTTGTTGTTCTGGCTTCCAAAGCATCTGGGGTTGCTGGAGCGTGTGTGTGCGGGGGTATGGCGTTCTTGCCGCACCCAGCGCGATAGCACGGGCCTTGCATCGTCTACTCCTCCCTACAGCATTACAAGTACAAGTGCCTTGTAGCACCCATATGATTGTGTCTTCGTACTACGGGGGACCATAGTTAATAGGACCAATTTTTTTTTTGTAAAAAGTAGGAAAATATATAGGTTTTTGTGTGTACCGTAGGTCCTATTGACTATGGCCCCCCGTAACAGCGTTGTCTATCAACCACAGAGGTTTCATCTCTTCACGATCAAGAACCGGCATGAAACACTGGGCGTGCTGGAGGTCGACGGGCACTCGTAGAAAGCACGGTGTAGCAATGCGAAGAAACACATACACGGAGAAAAGTTACGGTAGCACGGAGTGGTTATCTCCCCCTCGTGGCGCACGCACGCCGGAGAAGCACTCCTCAAAGTCATCGGTGGTCGCTGAGGTGTGTCGTCTCAGCGACCGCTGTGAACGGGAAAGACATCCCGCGCCCGAGGACCGAGGTGTGGCTTCAGGCGCCAGCGCTCGACCCGTCGACATGAGTCTTCGTGGTGCGACGCCTTCAGGGAACTGGCGAGGAATAAGGACACCCCGCTGTTCCGTGTGCTTCATCGGCCTCATCAGAGCCCACGACGACTCCCCGTAGATCGATCCCTCCGGTGGACGTTCCCATCTCGCTTTGGCGTGCCACCGACAGTGCTCGCCGTCATCCGCCAATTCCACGACGGTACGCGAGCCTGCGCGCGGCTAGACGACGGCGATTGCTAGGACACGCTCGATGCGGAGCAGGGTCTTCGGCAAGGGGTGTGTACTCGCGCTAATGCTGTTCAGCACGTTTTTCACGGCGGTGCTGCGCGTGGCCGAGAAACGCCTCATCGCCGATGCAGCCGTCATGGACGACATGGTGCAGCTCCAACGAAAGCAGGAGAAGGGGGAGAAGAAGAAGGGGGAGGCACGGGCTGGCAAAGCCGAATGGGGCGGGACAAAGAGGAGGAGGAGGAGGAGGAGGTCCATAAGTGGTGGGGGTTGTTGTACCCTGACGATGCAGGCAGTGCATCTCGATCGCCAGGAGGTTTCGAGGTGATGGCGACGGTGATCGTGACCACGTGTGCTTCCTTCGGGCTTACGGTCTCGGAGGCCAAAACGGAGATCATGCGCCAGCAAGACGAAAGATGGGTAGAACGTGTCTTACAACGTCACCGCAGCCGGCCAGGTGCACACAACCAAACGTCCGAGTTTGTGCACTCGGGCGGGGCTATCAGCGCAAAACCGGGATCTCAGTATCGAGGTAACGCACGAGGGGATGGGCGTGCTTCTTGCGGTATAAGATGGAAGTCTATGACCGCCCGAGTGTGCGTGCCCTTGCGACCGGCGGTGCGGCTGCTGAAAGCTGACGCAATCCAGACGATACCGTACGGGGGCGCGTCACGCAGAGCCCGAAACCGGCCGACCACGACAGGCCACGGCGCGTGCATCACTTCATGCTCCTCCGATGCCCCCGATGGCGGAAGCGGAAGCGTGAAGACCATACTCTATATCCCCTGCCCGCGCGCTTGTCGAGATAGACGCCGAGAGCATTGAGGTGACGGAGCGCAGACGAAGGATACCGTGTGCGGGTTTCGTGGCGCGTATGGGAGAGGAGCGCCCGCCGACGAGGGTGATGTTTGGGGAGATGGTCCGGGGTAAGGGATACCCGTTTAGGCAGGAAAAGGATTGAACGGGGCCCCCTCGAGGAGGACCTCCAGAAGCTCGGGTACAAGTCCGAAGGGTGGCTCGAGACACAGCACAAAAGGCCGGCAGATGGTTTCGAGGGGTTGAGGACGGGGTAGAGGCTTACATGCGGAGATGGCATGTTGCGGAGGAGAGCGCTGCAGAAGAGCGACGTGCGACGGCTGCGACTGCAACACGGACCGTGGACACCAATGCACCCAGCGGGACGCGGGGACGCGGACGGGGGCCGGGGCGGGGGCGGGGGCGGGGGCGGGGGCGGGGGGGGGGGCGGGAGGGGCAGGGGGGAGGGGGGCGCTCTGCTCAAACTCTTGCCGAATGGGCATGGCCTTCATCGTCATGATGCGGAAGTAGCTAGCGTAGGGCCGCCCGGACTCTCTCGCCTGCCTCCAGTGCCTGCTTTTCGCTTTCCCCCCTTCTTGCATGTTTTTCTTCCTTTTTCTTCTCTTCCTCTCTCTCTCTTTCCCTTCTATCTCGTTCCTTCTTTGCCCTGTTTACAGCTCTTTCGCTTTGCGTTCATTCCCGTTGCGTCCCTTCGTTTTTTTTACGCTACTTTGATTTGACGTGTTCCCCTTCAATTCGCACTTTCACTTCACTTCACTTCACTTCATTTCATTTCAGTTTTTTTTTTTTGGTTGGTTTGGTTTGGTTTTTCGTATGCGGCCCCCACTACAGTAGGTTGCAGATCGTGCAAGGATTCCACATTTTCCTGTTGTTTGAGGCGTACCATGTGTTTCAGCCGTCATGTGTGTCTGGCTGTTTTCTGTTCTCTTGTATTATTTGATTCGGCAATAGATACTTTTCCGCGGGATAATTCTTCCGCTCCACTTGCAGGAGCCTGTGCTCTGACCACGGACTCAATATTTTATGGAGAACAACAACGACACGTAACCGAGCCACAATCCGAGAAAATTCTCCGACGCGGCCGACTGCTACGTACACTCTCCTGGCGGAACCTGCATACACCGGTCAGCTCGTCTACAGATCATTCCCACCACATGGTCTACAGTCTACAGCAGGAATTTCAGGGCACAGATAGATCGTCTGTTCCTGATCTGCATGATCTGAGCTCATGTTGGCCGGGTGGGGTCCTTTTTCATCGGCAATGTTTATATATACGACAGGTTTCCCGTGGATTGGATCTGTACGATACAGATCCTTCGCAACATATCATAACGGCAGGTCATGATCTGTAGATGATCTATCTGTAGATGACCTGTCTGTAGATGATCTATCTGTAGATGATCTATCTGTAGGTGGTATATCTGTGGATGATTTATCTGTAGATGATCTATCTGCAGATGATCTATCTGTAGATGAGCTGTCCGCAGATGATCTGTCTGTCCTATACACGCGTGGAAGGTTGATAACACCACCCCCTGTCACCGCAGTTTTCCTCTTGCTACTTTTTCCATCGAGTCCAAAAACAACAGCGACGAACACTATCAATGGTTGTGACTTACCAGGCGGTACACGCCATCCGCCAGCGCACACACCAATAGTTGACGGCAGTCGGATACCGGAATAACAATGGTTGCATCCGGCACAGCCAGTTCCTAGCGCGGGAGCTACTACTTGTGTTTATACATCGGAGCACGTGATGTGCACTTACCACAGAGTAGTTGTCCCTCTAAAATGCCGGCTGCCCGCAGTACTGCCGTATCATAATTTCAATAGTGCCCGCGAAATCGCTTTGCCACAGCAGATGGGATTACCCAACGTGGTCTTACGGGGGACCATAGTAAATAGGACCTACGGTACACACAAAAACCTATACATTATTTCCCTGTTTTTATTAACAATATTTGGTCCTATTTACTATGGTCCCCCGTAATAGTGAGAGGACAAGTACCGGTTGCCGCTATTTTTGGCTATTAATGGCGCATACCGGCCATACAGAGGGACAACTGCTGTACCAACTATTAATAAATAGATTTTTATCACATTTACCTCAACAAGTATTTTGCCCTGGCCACACTTGATTAAAAGGCCTTGCTGCGCTCTCAGAGCTCCCACCCGGAACACGCCTGCCTAACTTCCACCTCTCGGAGAACCTTCCGGGCGTTCTCCTTCGAGTACTCCCCGGAACATTCCTGCCGTTCTTTGTTTTCTTCCTTTTTTTTTCGTTTTTTTTTTTCTTGAATTTTTTTTTTAAATCACACCCAGCTCAGCTCAGCTGACACTAAATCGAAGACAAAAAAAAAACACTCCTACGATGTTTTTTTCGTTCAAACAGTAAAAAAAAAAAAGAAAAAAGATCTTCGGAACTCGATTCAGAATCGAAAAAAAGCAGTCAAAGCTGAGCGAGATAGCCCCTCCCGAACTGAATTCAAGATAAAAGCTATGCTGTTATCTTTTCGTTTGTTTTCGCTTTTTAGAAAATCACACCAGCTCACTCAAAAAACTAAGTCCAAGACAACAAAAAAACACACCAATTCAAAAAAAAATTCTTCAAGAGTCGAGAAAAAATCAAGAAAATTGTTTTTTTTCAGAACTCGAGTCAGAATCGAAAAGTAGTAAAAAACTGGGCGAGATAGCCCGCTCCCATACTTACCTACGCAAGAAATTCAACATAAAAAGTCCGAAAAAAAACTTCTTCTTTTTTTTTTTCTTCTTTCAGCGGTGAGGCAGGCTCTCTTCGGCTCAAGATGTTGTGGCTTGCAATCCGCACAACTCACAACCCACACCCCACGAAGCACGCCCAACCTTAGAGGGCACCGAGAAGAATGTCCTCGGCATACCGTTCTTCCCCGTCACAGCGTGTTCAAACCGGGTGGAGAGGTGGCCCAGGTTCTAGCGGCGCGAGCGCTGCAGGCGGTGGTGGTGGTGGTGGTGGTGGTGGTGGTGGTGGTGGTGGTGGTGGTGGAGGGCGCTGGACGGTCGTGGGGGGAAGAGCCTCAAAAGGGGAATCCGCTTAGGCCCTGCCCTGCCCCACAAAAAAAAAAACCTGCGGAGGGTCAATCTTCAGCAAAACCAGGAAAAACGGCTCCTGCACGTACGGGGGGGGGGGTGGGTGTTACACCCCCGCACGACCAACGACCCCAAACAGCTGCCAGGTCTTCCACAACGTCAGCATGAAGCACTGCGGGTACTGGGGAGAGCCTCACGCTTTTTTTTTTTTTTTCGTGTCAACAGTAGCGCCGCGCACTTCAGCTCAGATCAGCTCAGCTCAGCTCAGCTCAGCTCAGCTAAGCTCAGCTGGGCAGCGCAGCGCAGCGCTAGCTTCGTGCATGCCAGGTATCACACGAAACACGCAAGTACAGCACAGAACCACAAGGAAGGCACATCTACCTCAGCTCAATCTCACTCACGCAGCAGCGCAGTGCATATCGCCATGCGGTGGGTGTGCTATAGCTGCGCCGTGCCGTGTTTTCTCTTTTGTACACATCAAAAGAAGCATGTTCGTGTGCCTACGTACATAGATATACTTACTTAGATCTCCATCTCTGAGCGTGCTCGGTTGGTACATCCCTGGCCTCTCAGAGCTCCCGCTTGGGAATCGCCTCCGTTTATTACTTGCCGGACCGTTCCAGCGAGTCTTTGTTTTCTCCATTTATTTCTCGTCGTACTTTCAGTCCTTCTTTCCTTTTTTTCTTCTTTCGTTTCGTGTGCGTGCGTGTACTCCGAGCACGGTTGCGCGGGCGAACCCGGCACCGTCGCGGGTGTCAGCGGATGCTGGCGAGTAGAGGGGGAGTTGCAAGGAGCGCGGTCGCCGCTTTCGTGCCTAGGCGTCGCGTGTGCCTCGAGACACGAGGGATGCATCAATAGGCTCTGTCTGGCCTCCATTTGTGATTTTGGATAGAGTACGTACGAGTATTTAAGGTTCGTTCGGGATTGTAAGATAATACTCAAGCGGTGCTTATTTTTGCGACCGGGCTGAGAGTCACAAGAGGGAGGTACCCCGAATGAGCACCAACATTGTCGAGCTTGCGTCGAGGTCCACGGTGAGCACCGGGCTTCACGCGAGGCGGGCGACGGGACTCACTGTGGAAGAGAGGGAGGGAAGCTTTATCCGGACTGAATCGGTGGCGAGATGGTCGCGAGAGGGGCGGGCGGCGTACGAGGCTGAGAGAGAAGCTCTGCTGTAAGATTTTTTTTTTTTTTTCATT
Organism: Macrocystis pyrifera; assembly: GCA_031763025.1. NCBI lineage: Eukaryota > Phaeophyceae > Laminariales > Laminariaceae > Macrocystis > Macrocystis pyrifera. The sequence continues at coordinate 1,101,238 of JASSKH010000001.1, forward strand.
TTTTTTTTTAGTGGTGTAAGGTGTTCCACTCAGGTAGTAAATTATTACACGAAAGGGGACGGGGATTTTATTTCTTTTAGAAATTTTCGGTTTCATTTTTTCTTTATTTTTGCTGTGTTGCTGTGCCGTTCTGTGCTTTATCTTTCGTACATACGACGAGTACACAGACACAGAGTATATCGAAAGAAGAAATAAGTACCCTACCTGGGGTATGTACGTATGTACGACGTGTGAGCGAGCGTAGCGGAAAATCGCCCGCGACGCGAAGCATATGTGGCGTCCGAGCTGTTTTCTCCTGAAGCATGGCGGCGGGACTCTTGGCATTATCAAGTCGCCAGTTTGCAGCTAACTACAGGGGCCATAAATAAAAAATCAATCATGGACCTCTGTCCGCTTCGCATAATTTGATGTTTCCTTCCTGAGCGAGCGTAGCGGGCGGCGTAGGCCGCCCCCGGGGCGAAGCGCCTTGTACATACATACATACATGCAGGCGGCGTCCCGAGTTGCTTTGCTGGAGCACGGTAACTCTTGCACTATAAAGTCGCCTATTGGCACCTAAACTTCTCGACCATCTACCATCTGTTCCGCCCATTTTTCCTTGGCAGCGAGCGTAGCGGGCGACACCGCCCGCCACGCGAAGCGCCTTGTGCGTGCATATGGAAATATCATACAGCAGGCAGTACCTGGAACTTGGAATACATTATATCCTACTGCTGTAGCCGTAAACCCTAAAAACCCTAACCGTTTATCCCAGCCCTATATTTCAGGTTTAAAGACGGAGCAGTGAATCGGGATTTCGTTGAAGCGTGGCGTGTTGCGCTCAAGCGCGTCGGGCGACAGAAAAAAAAAAAAAAAAAAAGAAGACAGGCGGCGGACGGCCAAACCACGGGCTACAATAATCAAATATAGCGTCATATATATGTTAGTATTACCGTAATGTTCACATAATATCATGTGAAGCCTACGGACTGAAAAATAATTGATGGCGCATTTTTATTTTTATTTCCTCTTTTCGCCCCGCCCGGGTAATTACCGGGTAATTACCAGGTAATTTCGAGGTACAAGCACCCGCCGGTAATAGTTGAATTACGTGATTACACCCCAAGGCGATCAGGGGCGGCTCAAGTAACCCCTTCAGAGGCGCACCAGCACCCATATATTTGGAGACCAACTTGTACTAGGAATTACAGTAGTCTAGGATCATATGTGCAGTTACAAAAAAAGTAGTATAATCCCCTCACAAGTACACCATATATTTTTTTTTGCGGCAAAGTACTTGGAATTAGTGTGGAACAGTCTTTTGGAGTGGTTGAAATGAAGGATCAACGTGCTAACGTGGTAAATGGAAAAAAGGAAGGTCTCGTCCGAGACTTGTTTTTTTTTTTTTTTTTTTTTTTTTTCCATTATTTGACACATCGCTCTTTTTTCAGTTTTTGCACTCTCACCTCAGTCGAGGACATTCCAGCCGGGAAAAAACCGCCCGTGTGACACGGTGTTATGTTATCACCCTCGCGATACGGCGCAATCTTGTCGCACGTCTGATACAGCAGTAGGAATATATTATCAATGCAAAAATAGAGCTGTGTTGGCTGACCCATAAAAAGTCGCGGATCAGTGCCTAGTTGGCTAGGTACGTATAATACAGTCAAATTAGTTGCAGCGGCGACAACTATCCAACGACTAACCGGTAGGTTTCCTCATTCGTAGCAAGGCTTGTTTGATGCACGTACGTACGATCGTGTACCATATATGCTATTTCTTTTCGTTTTGTAAATCAAATAAAAAAGTATGCCAGATTGTGCCCGGTATACCGCGCAGAATAAAAAAAACACGTAATTTCGGAGAAAATTAAAGGTTTCAGCCGCTTACTTATTACTAGCCGTGGTAGAATTTCAGCCAGACCCAAAAAGCCCTTAAGGTGATCATGCACGTTTGTTTGATCACCTTAAGGGCTGTGAACTGGCCGATTTTAAAGTTGCCCACTATTACGGGGGTCCATAGTTAACAGGACCTATGGTACACATAAAAAACTATATATTTACCTATTTTTACTAACAAAATTTGGTCCCGTTAACTATGGACCCCCGTAATAGCTGTTAGTTGGCTACGTAGGTGCTGCCGCTACACGATTGCGGCAGTTCACGGAGTTTTTGCGTCTTGCGTTCGACGACTGGCGCGTTTTGTGGCTTGACGTGTGTGCCTGGAGTCAGTTGATAGGCGTACTTCGCTACCGCCCTCTCTGTAACCAGCAAGAGAAGTACCTACTAAAAAGCCATGAGGCAAATTGCTAACAGCCGTGGGGGAATTACTATTAATACAAGGCGCTCATATCCCTGTTTTCTAGAAACCCATTATCACGACTACTCATATCGACGAGATGTACATGACTACGGGGAAAGCGAGGAGCCATCTCCGCACATCGGGCTTTGCACTTCGGGTACGGTTGGGGTCAGGGATATGGGGATAGTTGCCGGTCTTCAGGGCTGTGAGAGCTGCAGCGAGAGGGGATTAGACGTGATAGTTTTACGCACGTGTTCGTTTCATACCTCATATCGTACGTACATCTGGATCTAAAGGGTCCGGGTTTATTCGCCACGAGAGATCCTGCTGCAGGGCTTCGCTGCCGCTGCACGCTGATCTGTGGGAGTTGGCTGGTCTGCCGGACAGCACGGGATGCACCAGGAAAAATCGAAACGCAAGCCCTAAAAAAAATACGGGGATGGCTCCTAAAGCCCCCCCCCCCCCCCCCCCCCCCCCCCCCCCCCCCCCCCCCCCCCCCCCCCCCCCCCCCCCCCCCCCCCCCCCCCCCCCCCCCCCCCCCCCCCCCCCCCCCCCCCCCCCCCCCCCCCCCCCCCCCCCCCCCCCCCCCCCCCCCCCCCCCCCCCCCCCCCCCCCCCCCCCCCCCCCCCCCCCCCCCCCCCCCCCCCCCCCGTAGTCGTGATTGAGCACTTAAAATACGCTTAAAATATCATCGTGTCGCACCATGCATACAGCAGTCAGTATGTACACAAGGTTCCCCTTCGGGATGTTGTCGACGGTGAAATCCCGGGAGCGTCGCCAGTTGAAGCGGGGGGACACAGAACACAGCAGGCGTTCCTCCTGCGCAAATGGGCGTACGTGAGATTCGCTGCTGCTGCTGCTGCTGCTGCTGTTGCTGTTGTTGTTGTTGTTGTTGTGCCCCTGCTGGTGGACTACATATTCTGTGGGGATGCTTTTGAAATTCGTAGGGAAAGCGTTCGCGGGATGAGCTGCCGCCGCCGCTGCTGCTGCCTGGGTGAGCTGCTGCTCCTGCTGCGATGGCCCAGATTGTATGCGATGTGGCTCGATCGAGGTGGCGAACTGAACCAGGCATGAAACTTCCCAGCTCAACAGATAAACCAGCGGCAAGCGAACGCACGGTAGAAGCGACAAACCAGTTCCACCTCTGTTTCTGAGTTTTTTTTCCCCACTTGTCATCCTCGGTCGTACACACACAAAAGCGCCGTAGAACAATGAAACCAGCTCGAAGCGTGACTGCCGTTGCACGTGAAGAGAGCCGAGGTGCGAAGTTCGCAGGCGGTCACGCTATCGAGGTGCAAGGTGACCACGCGACCAGGCAAGGTGCGTGCGAGCTGTTACACAAACAGCGGAGAACAACACGGCAACCCTGCTGCCGTTTTCGTATTGCGTGGGTTCCCATTTTCCTGCTTGGCCGTGGCTGGGCGAGAACCGCCTCCCCGCGATTTACTTGCCAGATTTCTGCGACTCCGAAACCCCGAGAGCGCGTGCCATGGGCCTCGGCCGGCGCCCAGACCTTACACGCGTGTACACGCGGGCCCCAAGCGTGCCCCGCGGCGGGAGCACGAGAAAAGACCCGCGGCTGGAAGAGAGAGAAAAACGCCGAAGTCAAAAAAAGTTCACTTGGTACATATGCAGTATTATTAAGAGTAGTATACTTAGTCGTGAAAATCCCTCCTGCGGGCGCGCCTATTCCCCTCAGATCCGGGGCCCCATAGCAGCTCTCCCCCCCCCCCCGCCGCCCCCGCCCCCTTCCTCCCCAATCAGGGTGCACGCCTACCCTTTAATCGCGGGAAGAGTTCACCATTTTTTCCCTCGTCGACGACTAGTGCATACCGAAATATGTACACACTGGTCGTGGCTGATGTACACGCTCGTACATACCGGGTACATACCAAGACAATCAGGTAATGTACGTAGGCGTTTTTTTTGCAGTCACTTTTTGCACATAAGAAACGTCGCTCGATTTTTCGAGGCCTAGAAGGGAGCAAAATCCTGATGGTAGGTACGTACCAGGTGTGTACGTACGGGCACGATTAAATAGTTTGCTCGTCGTATGGCGTGTGTATGCAATGCTTGTCGCGCCCAGAAAAAAAAAAAAGCAAGGCGCGTCCATACCGTGGCGGGGAAGGAGGTGTCCTCAATATCATGCATGGATGTACTCGATGTCATGCGTGGCCGTAGTCGTATGACCATAGATTCTCGCATCCCTACATACAATGCCGGGAAGGAGCACGTCGGGTTTTCCCCGATCAGGCAGACATTGCTCGCGACCAAGCGCGAAGCGCCGTGAGGTGTCCGGCGAATCGCATGAAGGGTGAGCTGCATCCTACTGAGAATCGCTTTTGTAGCGGATTTTCTTGCATACGGATGACAGCATCAATGAATTTGTTTACTTTCTGGTGTGGCCACTTCCAGAGACAGCAATGGGGATACGATATAACTAGCGGGGGGGGAGGGGGGGGGGGGGGGGGGGGGGGGGGGGGCTCATTCGTTGCTTGCCTTAAGTCATTTGACCATTGACCACGCATCCCTTTCGAGACGGAGCACCGTTCCTACTCCAAATAGAGACACCTCCAACAATTGGGCGCTCATTGCGTTGTTTTCATGCATTACATAGAAACTTTTTGGGTACATTCGTCGATTTCCCTCGTCTGCTCTTCTAACACATCCCGTTCCTCCTTACATTTTACATTATCCTTCTATGTGAGTTCTACCCTCTATTGCTTTGCCACACGGGCACATTTGCGCATCTACCTTCTCCTCCTCCCGGCTACTGGTGTACCTCTTTCTTCATCCTGGCGGGTCCGGCTACCGGTATACCTCTTTCTTCTTTCTGGCGGGTCCAGGTAACCTCCACGAAATCGCAGTTTCAGCGTTTTCGCCCAAGTCCATTGGGCCGTGCAAAATACGTTTTCATTCCTATTCCTTCGCTCAATTCCCCGTACATCTCTCGAGTGTTTTTTTTCCGATTCCACCTTGTTTATTAGCGCTAGCCTTTTCCTTTCTTTCTACCCTTTCTTCGACTGCCTTGTACCCTCCAAACTTCCCGGCGGACATCACCTCTTCTCGGTTCCCCCCTTCATCCTTCCATACTTTCTCAACTACGCCATCCCACCTTCTTCCAGCTCGCCCTTCTGTTACTTTCTCCCATACAGCTCTATCAACTATGGCTGGCAACCTCTTTTTCGGGATGCTCCTTACCTTTATATTGCCATTTCAACTTCCTCATGGGCGCGGGGGGGGGGGGGGGGGGGGGGTACTCGATATCATGCATGGCCGTAGTCGTATGACCATAGACCCTTGCATCCCTACACCTACACTGCCGGGACGGAGAACGTCGGGTTTCCACCGACCAGACACGCATTGCTTGGACCGAGCGCGAAGCGCCGCGAGGTGTTCGGCGAGTCGCATGAAGGGTGAGCTGCATCCTACTAAGAACCGCTTTAGAGGCAGGCTTTCTTGCATATGGATGACAGCTTCAAAGAGTTAATTTATATCCGTGTGTGGCCACCTCTCAGAGACGGCAAACGGGGGTATCAGGTAACTGCCTCGTGGGTGCCCTACCATAAACGCTACGTGATGCGACCATTGCGGAGCATAAAGGTTCTCCACCCCGCACAACTGATCGATAGCTCGATCGCCAGCTGTGACCGACCGCCTGAACAAGGCAAAAAAAAAAAAAAAAAAAAAAAAAAAAAAAAACGGTACCCTGGTTGCCTATCACGGGGGACCACAGTAGTAAAGAGGACCAAACGTTCTCAGTAAAAATAGATAAATATAACGGCTTTAGTATGTGCCGTAGGTCCTACTCACTATGGTCCCCCGTAATAGCTCGCGTAGTGAGCGGCATGTTTCACAGCAGTATTGTTGCCAAACGACGCCAACCCAAACCTACATATAATTTTTAATAAAACTAAAAAAAAAAAAAAAAAACAGCTGTGAGATGCGAGGATTTCGTCGGATCTCCTATCTGCCAGCTGTGTGTGATATATCATACTTCCATCGCGCCTACTATTTACGGGGGGCCATAGTAAATGGGACCAAAATCTTGTTAGTACAAATACGGAAATATATAGGTTTTTGTGTGTACCGTAGGTCCTATTTACTATGGTCCTCCGTAATAGTGGTTTTGCGCGGCCTCGCACAGGAAATACAGTACAGTCCGTACACGATGAGGACAAGGCCTGAAGTTGTAGAATTCAAGGAGTTAGTTTAATTTCCGGAGGGGGGGTGGGGGGGGATTACTACACTACAGTATGTGACCCGGGATCTGAGTTGCGACTAACCGCTGTCCGTAACAGGGAAGGGAGTAGAAAAACCGAGAAAAAACCGTAGGAAGACAATAAACGCGATGGAAAGCAAGGAAAAGAAAAAAGTACCTACGTACGTACGTACGTACTGCCTGTACGTACGGATGATACGCACGGCATCGCACTGCTGGCTGTCTGTCTACCCTCTGCATACTGCCCACACCTGATACACTGCTGTAGTATCTCTCTGTCGTAGCTTCGAGACCACAGAGCTTGGACAAAGAATCAGCACGGACACTGGGTGCGCTGGATGTCCGGGTATTACTATTACGGGGGACCACAGGAAAAAAAAAGCGAAATATACAGGTTTTGGTGTCTACCGTAGGTCCCATTTATAATACCCCCCCCCCACCCCCCCGTAATGCAAAGACACACGAAAAAGGACCAATCTTGGCAACTGTTACGACGGCCGCGAGGGGTCATCGCTCCAGGACCTCTCCAAGGCGACTTTTCCGCGACGTCGTCTACTCGAAAGACGAGCACAGCATCGACTCAAAGACGAGCATAGCCTTCACATGCCAGGTACTTGTGCTTGACGCACGCGGCTCTCTGTGGATGACGCATGAAAAAAAAGTTAAGCACCCTCGAATTTCTAAACTTCTTTAAGACAATAATTTCTGACAACAACTTCGGATTTTTTTTTCCGGCGGTTCCGTATTTATTTCTGGCAATTTCAAGGCAGTTCTGAAACTCAATTTCACACACTTTTGAAACGTTTCTAGTGTATTACCGAAACATTTCTGGATAATGTTCGTTGTTATCTCTGATGACGAAACGAAAAAAAAAAAAAAAAAAAGAAAACGAATAGAAAGGTAGTATGTCAAGAGCGGTACAGCGTTATGTGAAAAGGTACAATAGTCGTGCTCAGAGATACGAAATGCCCCTGGCGAACACGTAAAAAAACCAGGTATGTACGTATGCTATTGATAGCTCGTGCATGCTGTATAAAAACGTCTACAAAAACAGCTACTGTACCAGGGACCCTGTACAGCGTTGAGACGCTTTGTAGCTCTTCAAGTGCGCTGCTTCCCGCTACGACCGAAAGCATAAGTACTGCTGTTCGGCGGTTATTGACAAAAGCGTTTCTCACATTTTACGGAGAGAGTTGAACAGATGCTCCGAGAATACTTCATACTCCGAGCACTCGGAGTATCGAGCACATTTCGTACTCCGAGTGCTGAGAGTATATACTGCACTGCTGGCGGCCTAAATGCTGCGAGTACTGGGAGCACGAGCAGTACTGATAAGACCCAGATACTGCGAGTACTGGGAGCATGAGCGGTACAGAACTCCGAGTACAAGCGGTGCCCCCAGAGCGAAGATCCGAAATACTCTGAGCACTCAAGAGCAGAGGAGTACGACCTGGTAACGAACCCGTAAATACTGGGAGTACTCGCAGGATACACTCGCGAAATGGGCTATTTTTTTGTATCGATAGTGGGGCCTGGGGGACGCGAAAAAAAGAAGAGAGGGAAACATTTCCAAGGCTTGGCCTTCTCCATACGGGTCGCTTAAGTTTTCGAGCTTTGTTTCATTGTTATCGGTGCCATGTCAGGTGCTCTCTGCTGCGATGCCACCACGAGCGCTGTGGTTGAAACCTCGCCGTGAAAATAGCCACATTCGAAAGATCTTGAGCAGAGAGAGCTACATCGTGGGCATTTGAATCACCTCAGTTCGTCGGAGCACGTGGGATATTTATGAAAAGGCCCCAGTCATCCACGACGCCGAACGATACGCACGTGCCATTCTGATGCAATAGTGTAACGACCGTCTGGTCTTCGAATTCATGCCCCAACGGTCCTTAACAATGCTGCCACGCTCTTTCCAAAGCCCCTCCCCCGTCTCATCTCGCCAATCGACGTTCGGATTTTTTTGGGGGGGGAGTATAGGCACTCTCTCTTTACGACAGTAACCGCACACACGCTGCAACAACAGCAGCAACGACATAGCCAGTCCCCGTGATCGTACGAGTTCCGACAGACGCATATACTTGCTGTCGGGGTGTCGAGGTGGCTCTGCCTCTGGTTTATAAGTTTCGGAGTTTTTGGTTCTCGCTCTCAACCGCTTGTCAAGCTTGCCATCGCACTCTTCTTCCTCCACTGCTGCTGCTGCTGTGATCTGTGTCTCCAGTCTCGGGGTTGTCCGGTGACATCACACAAACGACTGGGCGGCGTGCTTTGCTGCGCGGTCGTCAGATGTGCTTCCTCCATCGAGAGCTTTCTATCTGCCGTGAGGCGCTTCTGCTGCAGGCGCTGTGCCGTGCTGCGATCGGCGGCGGAATCGACAAGCTAGGTTCATTAAGTCATACCATCCAATCACCGCACGAATTTTTGTCACAATTTGGTCGGTTTTAGTGCGTGTTTGACTGGCCTACGTCACGAATTTTCAGGCCCCAACATTGCGATATTGCCTCTCTACCTTTTCAGGCCCAACATTGCGAAATTGCCTCTACCGAAATACTTGCGGTACCCCCGTACTCCGGTTGCCAACCTCGAAAGTAAGTTCATCCAGCTCGCACTCATCGTGGGGCACAAGCCGTGCCTGTGTTCCGAACGAACTGTGAAATAATGGGGATGAAATTATCGAAACGATGCACAGATGGTCAAAGTTTCACTTCATACTCCCGAGTATTCGCAGCATATTATCACCTATGAGCAGGGGCCAAAATCGGGTATTCCCCATGCTTTTGCGGCCAAAATTGGGTGCCTTTCTATTTCAGTGACCGCGAAGGCCCCAGGACGGCATCTCATTGGCCAACACCGGCCACTACCCGATGCTGGCCACTTTTGCGCCGGATATACCCGATTTTGGCTACTTACCCCCCACGAGGTACCCGATTATTGTACCCACTACCCGAAAATGGCCAGACTATTCGGCCACAACGACCAACCACCACCTCGGGGCTCATGCCTCTCGTCTAGACCAAACGGGCAAGAACAATCAGCGTGATGTCCACGATAAGGTTCATTCTAGACTACCACTGCTGTGCAGCTCATCCGTTTTCTCTCTGCGCTGTAGTGCCGAACCAACCACACACAAACCACCGCTCTCCCTCCCTCTCCTCTCCTCTCCTATCCCAGACCAAATTTAGCACAGCCCTCCCTCTCCCCTTCTCCCGAACCAAAAGCAACCTAAGCACAGCAAACAGCAGTGTAGTAGTAGTAGTAGTAGTAGTAGTAGTAGTAGTAGTAGTAGTAGTAGTAGTAGTAGTAGTATTACGGGGGTCCATAGTTAACGGGACCAAATTTTGTTAGTAAAAAATGGCAAATATATAGGTTTTTATGTGCATCATAGGTCCCGTTAACTATGGACCCCCGTAATACTACTAGTAGGACGGATCATGAGTAACTAACGCTACCAACATCGTGATAAAATAAAGTGTTATCCAGACCCCAAGAGTGGGCATTGCTATGGAGCATCTCTCCTTATTTCTGGCCACGCGCTGGAATTCTTACATAAGACAGGGTGTATGTATACCACGCTATTTTCAGCACCAAAAATAACATTTTCTTATTGTCGTCCAGCCCCTCGAGCCTGAAATAAATAATTCTAAGCAGTCACATTGGTACGGGTAATTGCTGCAGCAGTCATGTTCCTACGGGTAATTGCTGTCGCGTTGGATTAATAGACACCGCGTTCGGTCCTTTGGGCAGCACACGTATCTAATCTGAACTACAAACATTCGTATTCGAGTAAAGTGTGCTGTCGTATCGTCAACTATTTGACGATACCCAGCGTTAATTGGTTCGTCCGTCATCGTCCCACATTTCAGTACCACCGACCTGTTGCCTTGCAGGAGATATTCTTCCCGAGGCGTCGTCTATCTCATATGATGGACCGTATGTGTGGCCACAATAATTTACTCGACCTCGTACGATACGAATACGACACATTTTATTCGTATACGAACGAGTGTTTTGTTTGTATTTCAGGTACGTATACTGCTGCTGCCCAAAGCACCGAACAAAAACCCGGCGCGTGCGTGCCAAAAGATGCGTGATGACGCGATGACTACGTATACAACGCGACAGCAATTACGACCCGTACGAACTTGACTGCTGCAGCGATTACCCGTACGAATTTGACTGCTTAGAATTCTTTTATTTCGGGCTCGAGGGGCTGGACGAAAATAAGAAATTGACTTTTTTGGTGCTGAAAACAGCGTGGTATACACCCTGTCTTATATAAGAATTCCAGCGCGTGGCCAGAAATAAGGAGAGATGCTCCATAGCAATGCCCACTCTTGGGGTCTGGATAACACTTTATTTTGTCACGAAGTTGGTAGCGTTAGTTACTCATGATCCGTCACTACTAGTACTATTACTATTACGGGGGGTCCATAGTTAACGGGACCTATGATGCACATAAAAACGTATATATTTGCCATTTTTTACTAACAAAATTTGGTCCCGTTAACTATGGACCCCCGTAATACTACTACACTGCTGTTTGCTGTGCTTAGGTTGCTTTTGGTTCGGGAGAAGGGGAGAGGGAGGGCTGTGCTAAGTTTGGTCTGGGATAGGAGAGGAGAGGGAGGGAGAGCGGTGGTTTGTGTGTGGTTGGTTCGGCACTACAGCGCAGAGAAAGCGAACGAACTGCAGTAGTCTAGAATGAACCTTATCGTGGACATCACGCAGATTGTTCTTGCCCGTTTGGTCTAGACGAGAGGCATGAGCCCGGAGGTGGTGCTTGGTCGTTGTGGTCGAATAGTCTGGCCATTTTCGGGTAGGTGGGTACAATAAGAATCAGGTACCTCATGGGGGGTAAGTAGCCAAAATCGGGTATACCCGGCGCAAAAGTGGCCAGCATCGGGTGGTGGCCGACGTTGGCCAATGAGACGGCGTGCTGGGGCCTTCGCGGTCACTGAAATAGAAAGGTACCCGATTTTGGCCACTGCTCTTTTACTTACAAAGAAAATCGTACATAAGCTGTGAGTTCTCCCGATCGGTTTGGTCTCCAACCTACAGGTAATAATCTTGATCCATAGGGGTCGTTTTTTGTTTTTTATCCATCGCTTTGAATTTCCAGCTTAACTCGTATTAATATTAGTTGGAGATTTTACCCTGAGTGATCTTCTGGACAAGCCGTGGTCACAGGTGTCGGCCCTTCTCCCCCGGTACTTGTCTGCTTTTTTTCGCATCGCGCATAGAGTTCAGCATTCCCACAGCTCGTCGATTTTCATCGAGTGTTGCTATTAATATTAATAGCTCACGCTCGCGCGCTTTCCGGTTATTAGCAATCAATTTTTACGCAAGAAAAATTCCTCACGGAAATGCACTCGGTGAGACTCGAACCCGCGAATTTCAGGTCAACTCCTATATAACTCACGCTCTCTAGCGCTTTCCGGCTATCGGCAATCAATTTTTACGCAAGAAAAATTCCTCGCGAAAATGCACTCGGTGAGACTCGAACCCACGAAATTCATGTCAACTCCTATAGAACCGCGGTCCAATTTTGGGGACAAACCACTCAAATTCCAAGTAATTTGTCTCCGAGACGGCACTGACTGCGGTACTATTAATAGTAGGCACGCAGACCACCTACCCACCAAGCCACCGGGGACGCCGGCTTTCTCCAGTCAAGCATGATGACACGGCATTGCACTCATTATCTACTCTGGTTACTGCATAACAACTCGTGTACTACTTTTGCTGTATACTGCTGTTTACTGCTTGTAGAGTAGTCAGAATCTGTGTACCGCGTGGCGTGTTTTGTGGACCGCACTGCACAGGACTTCAATTTCTCGCGGAGGATTGAATCGGGACACTGGTTGTGTTGCGCTGGATGTCTGTCGATGACGCGTAGAAAGAACGGTTTAATTGATGTGAAGTGAACGACACACACAGCAGCAGCAGGTAGATACGTAGATCCCTTGTGCCTGTTCGTGACCACCTCGGCTTGAAAAAACAAAGGCAATGCTGAGACCGACGAACGAACGCAAGACGGAGACGGCAGGCAGGGCAGCAAGGTACCAGACCGACTATCGATAGTATGTATTATTGATACTAATAACCAGCTCATCTGTTATGTGCTCCGTACGCGTACCACGAACCGCCGCCGCTACTAGTAATAATAGCTTTTTGTTTCTGTTCCTGGTTCCTAATGTCCCCGGTGGCTTGGTAGGTGGTCCGCGAGCCTATCAAGATCAATTTCGTGAGTTCGAGTCCCACCGAGTGCATGCTCCTAGGGACTTTTTCTTGCACAAAATTGATTAGCGGAAAGCGCGAGAGCGTGAGTTAGCTGCACATTCGATGAAAATCGACGAGCAATGGGAATGCTGAACCCTATGCGCGATAAAAAACTAAAGGCACGTACCGGGGGGGAGAAGGGACGACACCTGTGACCACGGCCTTGTCCAGAAGATCGTCGAGGGTAAAACCTCCTACGAGTGGGCTGGAAAGTAAAAGTGATGATTAAAAAAAAATAAAAAAAAAAAAAAATGTTGCTCTGTTCAGACGCAACATGGTGTTGTTTCTTTGTCTCGTTCTTCTGAGGTGTCTGCCGCATACGTACATCCCCTGCGGGGAAGACACGACGGCTTTTTCTTCTATTTTTCCTTTTCTCTGTTCGACTTGTTTCTTCTTTGTTTTCTTTCATTCTTTTGTTTTATCTCTTTCATACAATCTTACGTCGTGCCTGTCGCATTCAGTTGTTGTTGCAGGCGCTTTTTGCATACGTGGCAACGTAGTATCTCTAGCTGTGGCGTAGCTTTGCGACAACAGAACTTGTATCTCTCCTAGGATTGAATAATCAGAACGGACACTGGTTGTGCTGGATGTCGACGGGTAGAAGAAACGGTTTAATGTGAAGAAAACAACAACAACAACAACAAAAAGTCCGTCGTGCGTCACCCAAAGACATGTGTGTCTTCCACATTCGACCGTTCTTTCTACCCGTCGACACAACCAGCACAACCAGTGTCCGTGCCGATTCCTCATCTCAAATCATGCTACAGCAGTAAGAGAGAGATACAAGTTCTGTGGTCACAAAACTACGCCACAGATATACTATCTACGGGCGGGACCATAGCGAATAGGATCATATTGTTAGTAAAAATAGGTAAATATCGTTATTTAATAGTAAAAATAGGCAAATATTGTTAGTAAAAATAAGCAAAATAGGACCAAATATTGTCGGAAAAAATAAGTAAATATATCGGTTTTTTTGTCTGTACCGTAGGTCCTATTTACTGCTGTGGTCCAATACACCTTTTTCATGATGGTCGCATAGGAAAAAATGAAATTGATTTGATTCGAACAGAATTTCGTGAAAAGTATGCCTTTCGGTCCTATCGAGGAAAAGCGTATTTTGCTGAAAAAATCGAACAACGCACAAGAGTCGACGAACACCCGAAGGCAACCAACGAGGCGAGCGATGGCCCGCGTCCTCCCCGGGGCGCCACGGTCAGCGGCCGACTGTTTCTGCCGGCACCGCCGAAGAGGCTATCGCCCTTGGGATGTCTTGGGTGGTTGGCGCACCCCCGAAGCCCCATGCAGGCAGCAGCGACGGGGATACACAGTGATAGCACTTCTGAGCGAAGTCGTGACCTGGTCGGGGCTCGTGTGATTTGCGAGGCCAAGAGCGATGAAAAACTGAGTTTGCGACGGCCTTGCAAAGTTTTGAGGCGTCGCGGATGGTCTACTCTGTGCTAGGGGCCGCCGGGCCTCGCGCTGCGGCTGCTCCGGTGGCCCTGCCTCTCGGGAATGAGTGGTGGATCCCACCTGTGAAGCAGTCGACAACACGGCTCAAGTTTGAGTGGCTTGCTTCGGTTTCAGTAAAAGATGCCACGTGGAGTTGGACAAACTACCCGAATTGAATAACACGAAGAGCAAAAGAAGTCTCAAAAAGACTTCTAGTCGAATTCGTCTTTTTTCGTTTGATTCGAATCAAAAGTCAACACGCCTGCTTGGTGACTAACTTATCGACCAATCAGATGCAACTCGAATCAACCGAAAAAAATATTGGCAGAGTATCATTAAAAAAAAAGTTTCTCGTTAATACGGGCGTAAACAACGCATGCCACGTCATCATAAAGACGAACGCATCGTAAGGGATTTGGTTCATCTCGAAGAGGACAGGGTTGTCGGAAAAGAGGAACCGTTGGCATGCGTGCAAAGGGCTGTGTGGGGCATGTTGTATGCAGACGACGCAGGAATAGTCTCGAAGTCGGCGGAAGGCCTTGCAAGAATGATGACAGTCAGTCATCGTGACTGTCTTCGAAGTAGGTCTCACGGTATCCGAAAAGAAGACAGATACGATGCTCCTACGAACACCGGATCAGACGTTTACCACCTCACCGCTCGCGATCGAAGCTGCAGGCCAGAAGCATAAACAGACGACCCAGTTGTTATAGCTAGGAGTCATTATCCACGAGAACGCTGACCGATCCTTCGAAATCGAGCGACGAATCCGTCTGATGCGGGCATGCCTCAAACGGTATGGTCCGGAACTGTACGATAGGACGAACGCACCGCTTAGTCTGAAAGTCCGGATGCTGAAGGCCGAGGTGATTGAGACCTTGCTGTACGGTTGCGTGACGTGGACCCTCAATGCGGGCCACTTCGCCAAGCTTCGATCAGCCCACCACAAAGTCCTTCTGCGAGTCATTGGCTTCCAGCGCCGACTACGCACCGACCACACCACCCTCTCGCACGCGAAGGCGCTCAGGATAACACGATGCGAAAGTATCGAAACGACCATCCGTAAACGGCGACCCTTCTTTGCGGGGGCTCTGGTGCGGCAACACGAGGGGCGATTGCCCAGTCGGTTGATGTTCGGGACGATCGCTGGCGGGGAGAGCCCGAAACCAGGTGGGCAGCTCAAGACTTGGCCTAGGGCCATTGCTGAGGACCTTAGAGTGTTCAAAGCCACCGAGGGATCAACGGAAGACTCCCCCTTAGTCTTTGGAGTTGGGACCGCACTGTGGCCCACTGCACTGCAGCAAAACAGACGGGAGAGTGGTACCGGGGAATCCTCGAAGCAGCTGAACGGTTCATGGGCAGGTGGCACGAGGTTGAGGCAAAGCTGAGTAGACAGCGCCGCGCATCCGCTGCGGGTAGTGTTAAAGGGAACGGGGGGGGGGTAACAGCAGAAGGGGTAGAAGGAGCACCGTACAAGTGTATGGGGGCAGGGGGGGGGACGGGAGGAGTAGAAGGGAAACCGCGGTAGAAGAGAGTAGCAAAGAGACCGCAGACAGGGTAGCAAGGTACCAGGCCGACTAATAGGTTGGACTTTTCTTTGCTACTCGTACCGCCAACTGCTGCGGCCGTTCGGTATGTATTGGCTTGGTGCTTTGATTTTTCCATGACTTGACTTTTTCCTATATTTGCCCCTTCTTATCCTTATGAAAGAAGTACTACATAGTGGGTGGGTGACGAGCGTATTTTTGGCCCACTCATTCTTTCTCTTTTTCACTTAGTCAAGTGTTCCCCGGGATGCATATTTCCCTTTTTCCTTCCCGTTTCTTCCCCCTTGCACGTCCATTTTGGCTCATGCTCGGGGCATGTGTCTGAGCTTTGGCTTCCCATTTTAATTCTTTATTCGGGATTCTTCTCCTTTTCTTGGCCTCTTCTGCTTGACTATTATATGGGCCGCCAGTGTTGTGAACCGAAACTGAGAAGTGGCTCGGTCGGTTTTTCGCTTGTTTCAGGAAAAGTTGGTCGGTTTCGGTCGGTTAAAACCGAAAAAAACCGAAGCCGAAACCGAACATTTCTCGGTCGGTTTCCGTTCCGTTCTGTCGGCCGGTTTGTCGGCCGGTTTCTCGTCAAAACCAACCAAATGGTCAGTATTTCGAAGGGTTTGGTGTGCATGTGTTGGCATGATGTGACATGATCACAAGGTGTCAAGTGGCCTCGCTGCAGTACTTGCGTCTGCTGCGCCGCACGGTACAGGCCGACGTACATACGCGATCATACTGGTACGTCAGACGTGCTTACCTTCGGTGCAGCAAACACCTACAGATACTGCAGTTTTAGTTCCCAACAATCAAAAAAAAAACATTAATACGTATTAATAGGAGGATTGTGCGAGAGCACTTCGCTGGCTTGTGACGGCGTAGATGACACAACGTGTCGTTATGTCGTGATGTAGTTACACAATTACGGGGGGGGCCATAGTAAATAGGACCAAATATTGTTGGTAAAAATAGGTAAATATAAAGGTTTTTGTCCGTACCGTAGGTCCTATTAACTATGCCCCCCCCCCGTAATATATGTATTATTATTTTATGAAGACACAACTTGCAGCATACAGCTCGTATCGCATGATCTTCAACAATGTGCTGCGCTGATGTGAAGAACACACTCACTCGTGATGCGAAGAAGCGAAAACGCAATGAACGGCGACGACAACATGAACAGCGATGGAAAAGAAAGACAACAGCAACAACGGACGATGAAAAACAAACAAACAGCAGCAGTAGCGACAACAAATACAACAACAACAACTACCGCTGCCGCTGCTACGTACGTACTGCTGTTGACTCTGATAACAAAAACTTCTGAAGTGTGTCAATATCAATACGTACATGGTTATTTATCGACGGGTAGAAAGAACGGTTTAACGTGAAGAACACACACCAGCAAGTCAGTACGTAGTGCTTGTTCGTGCACTACTGCACTCTCATTAATCATACGATATGACCTATTGATACAACTGCTTAGTCCTGATACGTTTGCTATATACGGGTAGCATACTGCAACAATACGTCTGACACACTGATGGGGTACGAGTACTAATATGGAGGACCATACGTAGTAAATAGGACCTACGGTACACACAGAAACCTACACCTTTAACGATTTTTGGTGACAAAACTTAGTCTCATTTACTACGGTCCCCCGCAATAATAGCAGTGCTGCTTGGAGTTGCTGCTGGAGTTCGAATCCCAATTTTTTTGATCGAATCCCAGTTTGGATCGAACTCTTCGAGTTTTATTCGCAAAATGAAAAAACAAAAACGGAATCAACTGCTGATCAAGCGCCCACAACCTACAGCAGTAGTATATAGCGTGGGTACGGGTAGGCGCAATTCAATGTTAATATAGTCGACGAGGGAAGAGAGGGCCGACGTCCTGTCGCGGTAAAATGCCTGCCAAGGCAAAAAGGGTGGTGAGGGAGGAAGGAGAAGAGCCAAAACAATATGATGCTTTGGGGTCCCGGATCTGAGTCACGATTAACCCTTTGAGGACTGCAGTCCCGTTTTGGGGACAAAACACTTGAACTTAGAGTAACTTATCCCGAAAACGGGACTGGAGTTCTAAAAGTGGCAGTGGGTCAAAAAGAGAAAAAAAAGAAGGGCAAAGATGGGAGAACAACAAACGTCATTTTTTTTTTCCCCCCAAGTTTCGTACTGCTGTACATATCGTTTTCTTGTTTTTTTCTTCGAAACAAAAAGCGTTTGTTTTCATTTTTTGTTTTTTGTTTTTTTGTACGCAGCTTGCAAAGTTGAGTATCAACTATTTAGCTGAGTATCAACTATTTGATCAGTCGAACTCACAGCTGACGTATTTCAAGATTTATAAAATATATATAGATGAAAAAAAGGAGAAATCACGAACAAAAAAGAGTCTGTACGAAGGGATTACACACATTCGTACAAGGTACTTACCGACATGAAATGAAATCCAACGAACACAACGACCTTGAAAACAAAAAGCGAGCGAGCTACACGGCGATGATAAGCGCTTCGTACGGTCGGACCGTCGCTCCGCTCGCTCTCGTCTCTGCGTCAGCTTTCCCCCCGACGTCACCCGTTCCGCTTGCGTCTTCGACCTCCGTCGCTTTACGCACTAACTGCTACTGTTAATATTGATATTACAGACAGCAGTCAGTAGTGTACGAGACTACTGCTGTACATACAGCTTGCTGTATACGGATACATCCGTGAAAAGAGAAACAGAAACAAAACCTTGAAAAGCTGCGACACCAGGAGCATCCTTTTCGCCGGTTCGTCACCTCCACCTGCCTGACTTGCAGTAGGCAGGCATACAGCTCAGACAGCTAGCTTAGCTCTCGAGGCACGTCGCGGAAACGACCTCTACCATCGATGCCAGTAGTTACACGAGCCAAGGTCTAATAATAGAAGTATCAGGTTTCGCCACATTGAAGAGAAGGTTAAAGACAGCGTGCTGCAGCAGCATCGTACGCTCCCTGCTCTGCTGCAGCGCAGAATACCACGCGCCTACGTACGTATTTGAAATCAGCCCCGCGCCGAATCACCGAACACCCTCGACCCTCGACACAAAGCGCCTGTCGAGCGCCGCCCCTGTCCGCACTGCTACGCGTAAGGAGGGTTGTTCGCGAGCGGAGACAGTGACCCGGGCTGAGGAAGGGTGTCACCGTGACGAGGGTAAGGGTGGGGGAGGAGCTATGCGGGGTGTGCAACCGAGTCGTGTGGGTGGCGTGTGGGGTGTCAGGAAACTTTCCCGTTGAAGTTTTGCGCCGGTTCTTCGGCCGTACGTCATGTTTGGCGACTTTTGACTCGTTGATAACAACGCGGACAACGGCCGTGAGGGTCTCCGTGATGACGGCATGGTACCTGCTGTGACACGAAGCACATCTGTTTGTTGTGACGCATCTTCAATCGCTGCGAGGCGCAACGAGGACCTCGGGGTTCGTTCTGCGCAGTTACTACGTGGCAAACCAAGTGCAACTCTCGACTTCCTCAAGGATTCCGCGTCGTTTTTTGGGGTGCACGTGCATTGTATGCTAAAGGGTTTCGATCTTTTTTCGTTGGGATGCCACGTCTCAAAACCACGCTCCAACAACAATGGTGTGTGGCGGCACAAGTGGGACGCGGGACGGGCAAATAAAATATGTATGCAACAAGTGCCCAGTACCATACCATACCATACATGCATGAGGCCATCTTTTTATTTTATTTTGTCTTGTTGTACGTGCACGGGCGCGATCAAACAAAGTATCACACGCCGCTTGCAAAAGATGAGCGCGGTCGACGAAATCCCCGCAGCTGCTGTTTATGTTTATATAAATACCACGTGATAAATACAAGTATATATACCTGGTACGTACAACAGCAGCAGTATTATTATTTACTATTACTACTCCGGATCTGAGCTACGACGAAAAAGAGGGAGAGACTCGTAAAAAGAAGGATGTGGATGTGTGGATCCTGTACTCGTCGTTCGCCAAGATCAAAATAAAAATGGGATGAAAAAATAAAATACAACATATATACTATTAAATATTACACATATATTATATACCCGCACATATTGATACTATTATTAATAATTAGTAATAGCCCCTCAATACTAACGGGTAGAGCTGATCGGGTGTACGTGCCTACTGTTCATATTAAGTACCTCCTGGGGTAGGCTTTCGTGGTGTACTATTTTTTTATACTGCTGCCGTACTGCTGTAGCTCCGTACTGAGTGCTGAGTGCAGCAAAACATGAGACATGGGAATGGGAGACTATCGTAGACTGCCGGTATCGAGGTCTGCCCTAACTGCACGCAAGCAGGCAGACCAAGCCAGGCAAGCCAAGCAGGCTAAGCGAACCAACGGCAAGCTATTTGAAACTAAAAACAAGCAAGCACGCAAGAAGAAACGCAACCAAGGCCAAACGTCCGAGCAAAGAAAGGAACAACAGCAACCAAAGAACCAAGCAACCCGAAGCGAGCAAGCAAAGCGACCAGACAGCAGAGCGAAGGCAACCACGGAAGCGAGCGAGGCAAAAGGGCAAACAGCAAATGCCAGCCAGAGCCAGCAATCAAAATAATACGGTGAAAGGAACCAATTGAATGAAACCACACCAACCAAAGCAAAACAAGCGAAGGTCACGAGCAGAGCTACTACTAATAGTACGGGGGACCATAGTTAATAGGACCAAATATTGTTAGCAAAAATAGGTGAATATATACAGGTTTTTATGTGTACCATACGTCCTATTAACTATGGACCCCCGTAATAGTAATATTATACTTGCACAGACAGTCACCAAAGCCAAAGCCATCAACAGTCAAAGGCAACAATTGAGTGCTGACTGAGTGCTGACGATGGCTGTGTGTGGGTGTGTGTTCTTCACATTAAACCGTTCTTCTACTCGTCGACATCCAGCAAGCCCAGTGTCCGTGCTGATTCTTCACTTTGTGGTGATGATCATCATGAGATCATGATGATCATGATGACAGATGAAAGACGTCGTGCGACAAAACAGAAAGTAGTCCCATATTATTTATGAAATGCTGCATATAACGACGATGGTTAACGATCGACTCGTACGACTACTCGATGACCTCTGCCAGCTGCTGGCTTTGTTTGATGAACGGGTTTCAAATATTTCAATTGCGGACGGAAGGCGCGGAAGAGCATGCCTGGAACACGCGGATGACTCGCTCTCTGCTGCTGCTCGTTCATTGTGTGCATCCATCGTTGATAAAAAAAAAAAACGTGATACCAGGTACACCACACGTACGTAGGCGCATATACGTACCGGGTACACGTGGGCACAAAATCTATCATCTAGACTGCTTCGTACCAGGCATACATAGTGCACAGGTACTGCTGGAGAGGCGAGGGAGTCAAGTAGCAGTCCGAGTCAGGCTCAGGTTCCAGAGTCCGCACGGCAGACATTCCATGACAGATTCCATGACTCCGCAGACGGCCCCTCTAAAAAATCAAGGCATAATAATAACAAGTGTATGCCATGATGTAACATAAATAAAAAATAAAACAAGCGAGGACACAAAAAATATACACGAAAAACACACTTATCTTCGTACGCAAATATAAGGAGCTCTTTAGATATTAATTTTAGTTACACGAAGGTCCTTAAATTTCCGGACATAGTTGTATCAGATGATCAAGTTTGTATGTACCGGTTTGTGCACACATTGCGCCGCCTTTCTCGTGTTTGTCGACCGACTGACTTACCTCCTGCTGCATCTCTGCCCATCGCGGGCCCTCCGTCCTCCCTTCCTCCGCAACGACCATGCTCTCTACGAGCGCGCTTTGCTCCATGGCTCAAGAGCCTCCTCGTTCGAGTTAGCGTTGCTGGTGCTCTTTTCTCGGGCCTCGCTGGGTGAGAAAAAAAAAAGAGTACCTGGTATTTCTGGAGGCGTTCTTCAAAAATGAAACCGCCATAATTTCGCCGCGTCAAAAAAATGTCCAACCGAACAACCGAACGCCCGAACGGCTCAAATTGTCGCTCAAACGACACATAAAAATAGCGAATCAATCACCATGATTGTGATGATCCATGTGATCCTGTGTGATCAGTTATCTCTCGTTGCCTCGTATTGTCTAATCTAACGCGCAGGGTCTCCTTCTAGAAGGGGCAGACTGGACGCCCATGCCGCTAGGCCCTGAGGGGGAAGGAAGATTCGCCACCCACTACCACATAGCGGGAGGAGTTTGAGTTGGAGTTTATCGAGAATCTGTTCAGGAATCAATTCGTACAGCGCCCAAGAAGAAGAAGAAGAACTGAGAACAGAAGCTCTACGCCAGGAGACGAAAGAAAAAGGAGAGAAGGAGGAGCCGGTTCCGTTGCCTTTTATTCGTTATTGGAGCGAAAGCGTCGCGTTCTCCTCTCGTGCCACGGCTAGATATGCCGAAAGAACGGGGCTCGGGCCATCTCCGCACCGGCAGGCTTGCCGAGGTTGTCAACGAAGAGGTAGGCGAAGCTTGTGTTGTGTGTCGACACGGACCGGTGGAACGACTCGCGAATCATGTACCAGGTCGGCGTAATTGGTCGCTCCCTCACTGCTCACTACTGCTGTGTTGTTTGGTAGTTGAAGTAATATATAGCGAGGAGGGGGAGGGGTGTCGTTCACACGAATTCGTGCGAGTAGTCGATCTTACCAGAGGGGGGGAGAATCACTACAGCAGTATACGTACGTTGTGTCTTTTTACGTACATCCCCACTTTTTTCGTTGTTTGTTGTTTTTGGAGGGTGTTCGCGTTGTTGTTTAATAGAGGGACCGCCGCGGGTGCTTCACGCCACGGCTCCGTCTGGCCGCACTGGCGGCTGAGTGTGCTGCTGGCTGCTGGACTGGAGTGATGCTATTACGTAACACGTTTTTTAACGCCTATTGTGCAAATGAATTGTCTACTATTACGGGGGACGATAGTAAATAGGACCTCATATTGTTTGCAAAAAATAGGGAAATATTAGGGTTTTTGTCTGTACCGTAGGTCCTATTTACTATGGTCCACAGTAATATTAATAGCTCATGCCACAGGAAGGCACCATACAGCGTACGTATAACCAGAAGCCCCTGAGAGGTAAAACAACATCAGTTTTCTCGCACATTACTGCATGAAAATTGATTAGCGGAAAGCCCGAGAGCGTGAGTCAGTAACATTCGATGAAAATCGACGAGCAGTGGAAATGCTGAACCCTATGCGCGATGAAAATTGAAGGCACGTGCCGGGGGGGAGGAGGGATGACACCGGTGACCACGGCTTGTCCAGAAGATCGCTGAGTGTAAAAGCCTCGACCTCCTACGAGTGTAAGCTGGAAACTACACCTGATGACTACAAAAAAAAAGAGTGTACAGTACACCAGGTAGTGTGTTACTGGGTTAGCAACCTCTTGTGCCCTGTTCAACTCGTCTGGCGTCCGTCGCAGGTCCACACTCTCGCTATTGAAGGAGCCATCAAACTCTAATGTTCACCGCCGATCGCGTACATGTAGACCCCCCCCCCCCCCCCCCCCCCCCGTGCCCCCCACCCCCCCGTCGTGTTCTGAACTAAGCTGGGTACTCGCACGAGCGTACAGCTAGTAGGACAAGCATTCACGCCTCGTGATTGTAGAAACTTCCCACCAGTATAAAGTACCCTGGTACGTAATATTACACTCGTGGATTGCCCGCGGGATATGTACTTATGACGCAGCTTGCGAAGATAACAAGTACCAGGTATCAACTACAATAAATAACAAGTCGGTTGAACTCACAGGTGTACGAATACTCGTACACAGCTGTCGTTTTTATATTTCCGCCGTCGAAAGTACTCGAAGAGGGCACGAGTTGTTGTTGGAAAGAAAACTCGATGAAAACTGACGGACGAGCGGGAAAGCATCGCAGTAAATCTGCACAAAGTACGCGGGATATAAATCAAAGCAAGCACATACTACCGGAAGGAGGGACGGAAAACACCGGCGACCACGGCTCGCCCAAAAAGTCGCCGAGGGTATAGCCCCTTTTGAATTGAGCTGGGAAGTGAAAAGTGATACTACAGTTGTGTGCGCTGTAATAAATAAACAAACTATGTCCCCAAAGGGACACGTAGAACACGTTTGACCGAAGTATCGCCCGAGCTCAGCTTACATTGTTGAAGAATCGCTTGATTCGCTGGCAATGACCACAGCTCACGTCTTCGTAAAATGGTTTGAAGACGCACCAGAGTGTGTTCTTGTGCATAGGCGCAGCGTTTCGGCGGGAGATGCGTTTCCCGCGACTCTGCGCCCCCATATATCGAAAAGTAGGTTGTGGTTCTTCTACACAGGATTGCCCTGGATGAAGCACACTCCTCGACCCTTCTTGTCGCCTTGTTGAAGAGTCCGTCCTTCCCCTCCCCCCACCCCCCCCCCCAAGACATGAGTACACCCCCCCTTCCCTATTGTGTAGTCGATGGTCAAATGACTACCAGTAAGGCAAGCAACAAATGAGTACGCCCCGATATCGCGTCGATTGGCAGCGACACTGTCAAACATGCCGCTCACTACATGATAGACAGCCGGGGTATTGTTTTATTTTTAGCAGGTTGGGTTGGCGTCGGTTGGCAACGACGCTGTTGAACATGCCGCTCACTACACGAGCTAGACAACCCAGGGTACGAGTGTCGCATTTCTTTTCTTTTTTGGTGGTTGGTCACAGCTGGCGATCGGGTTATAGATCATTTGTGCGGGTCACGAATTTTTTCTCCACACAAGGGGAACGATCGCATCACGTATAATAGTGTGCATAGGGTATGGCGCCCACGAGGCAGTTACACAGTAAACCCAATGCTGCCGCTGGGAGTGGCCACATCGGAAAGTAAATAATTTCATTGACGCTGTGATCCGTATGCAAGAAATCCGCCTCACAAGCGGTTCTTAGTGGGATGCAGCTCACCCTTCATGCGACTCGCCCATCACCTCACGGCGCTTCGCGCTTGGTACAAGCAATATCTGTCTAGCCGGTAAAAACTCGAGGTGCTCCGTCCCGGCATTGTAGGGATGAGAGGGTCTATGGTCATAGGACTACGGCCATGCACGATATTGAGTACCCCCCCCCCCCCCATATACATCGAGTAAAACTCCGACAGGATGGGAGGAATATGCTATAACTAGAAAGAAAGTAAAAGAGATGGTAGAGAAGAAGAAGAAAGGGATATGGAAAGACGTAGTAAATAAAACGAATGAAGACTTTGAGGGCGGGATGAAGCAGATGTGGGTAGGGATAAAAGGGATACTTGGCAAACAAGCAGGAGAGGCAGACACGGGAATAGCTACTCTAAAAGCACAGAACGGTAAAATGGTTAGTAGTTCGAAGGGGAAAAGGGAGGTACTAGTGGAGCATTACCGAAAGCTAGGAACACCCACAGCCAACGAAACGTTCGATGCAGAATTCGAGAAGGAAATCAACGCGTGGGCAGAGGCGAACGTAGATACATCAGAAAGGGAAGACAGTGGTTCGGGAGGGTTACAGAGAGAGTTCACGAGGGAAGAAGTAAAGAAGTGTGTAGCTAAACTTAAGAATAGAAAGGCAGCATGGGCAGACCAAATAGTGAATGAATTTATGAAGTACGGGGGAGAAGGAACGCTTACCATGATGGTTATGTTGTATAACTGGATATGGAAAAACGAGTACGCACCTAGGAGGTGGAGAGAAGGAGTAGTAGTAAATTTATTCAAGAAAGGAGATAAGGCTGACCCGGGGAACTATAGAGGGATAACGCTACTAAGCACAGTAGGGAAAACATTTTGTAAGATTTTGAGCGATAGAATAGGAACGATGATGGAGAAGGAAGACAAAATAAGCGAAGGACAAGCAGGGTTTAGGCCAAACCGTAGCTGCGTAGACCATGTGTACACCTTAGGTAAGATTATTCAAGGCAGGAAAGACGCGGGACTAACAACGTACTGTTTCTTTCTAGATGTGCAGAAAGCCTACGACACAGTATGGAGAAATGGATTGTGGACAAAACTGTGGGAAATAGGAATCAGAGGAAAGATGTGGAGAATGATGAAAAAGATGACGGAATGTGCGAGAAGTGCTGTGATGCTGGAGGGGAAATATCGAAGTATGTTGATATTTTACAAGGTGTTGCACAGGGATGTACGTTGTCACCTAACTTATTCAAGATATGTATTAACGACCTGATAGTAGCAGTCGAGGGAGCAAGGCAGGGAGTCACGGTAGGGGAGGATACGGTGTCGGGATTGATGTTTGCGGATGACTTCGTGGGGATATCAGAAACACCCGAAGGATTGCAGAAACAAATAGAGAAGGCGCTAGAATACACCAGGAAATGGAGGGTGATGGCGAACGTCAAGAAATGCGCAGTAGTTGTTTGCAACGAAGATAAGGTAAACCCGGTAAATTTCAGTTGGAAGTGGGGGAAGATGAATTGCCGATCGTAGACCAGTATACATACCTTGGCGTAGAGATCTCAAAAGACTGCTCTTGGGATACACATATAGCAAAAGTAATAGGAAAGGGCAAGGCACAAGTAGGCAAGATGGATGCGATCCTAACAGACCCGAACCTTGACACTATTACGGGGGTCCATAGTTAACGGGACCAAATTTTGTTAGTAAAAATAGTAAAATATATAGGTTTTTATGTACACCATAGGTCCTGTTAACTATGGACCCCCGTAATAGGATTAAGATATGTATCTTGATGAACGTGATAGTACCAAAGCTAGAATATGCAGGAGAAGTATGGGAAGGGAACGCGAAACTCGTAAAACAGTTGGAAACAGTACAAATGACAGCAGCTAAAAAAATCCTTAAGATGCTCAAGTGCGACTAGTAATACAATATTAAGAGCAGAACTGGGAATGCGCCCACTCAAGACGAATAGAGACATGAGAAAGTTGAACTGGCAATAATATAAAGTAAGGAACATGCCAAAAAAGAGGTTGCCAGCCATAGTTGATAGAGCCGTATGGGAGAACGTAACAAAAGGGCGAGCTGGAATAAGGTGGGATGGCGTAGTTGAGAAAGTATGGAAGGATCTAGGGGAAACCAAGTAGAGATGATGTCCGCCGGGAAGTTTGGGAGGTACAAGGCAGAAGTAGAAGAAAGGATAGAAAGAAGGGATAGGCTAGCGCTAAGAAACAAGGTGGAATCGGAAAAACACTTAGAGATATACGGGGGATTGAGGGAAGGAATAGGAATGAAAACGTATTTGTATGGCCCAATGGACTTCGCGAAAACGCTGAAACTGCGCTTTCGTGTAGGGGACCTGGACCTGCCAGAAAGAAGAAAGAGGTACACCAGTAGCCGGGAAGAGGAGGAAGTAGACGCACAGATGTGCCCGTGTGGCAAAGCAATAGAGAGTAGAACTCACATAGTAGGAGAATGTGAAATATACAAGGAGGCACGGGATGTGTTGGAAGAGGAGATGAGGAAAATAGACGAATGTGACATGGAGAAGTTTGATACAATGAATAGCAGCGAGAAAACGATCGCTATCCTAGGAGATAGATGGTGGCCACAGGAGGCCAAACAGGAAGGGGATAAGATTAGCAAAAAGTTTCTATGCAATTTATGGAAACAACGTACTGAGCGCCCAATTGTTGGAGGTGTCTCTATTAGGAGTAGGAACTGTGCTCCGTCTCGAAAGGGATGCGTGGTCAATGGTCAAATGACTAAGGCAAGCAACAAATGAGTACGTCCCCCCCCCCCCCCCCCCCCCCCCCCCCCCCCTCCCCCACTACTTTTTCCCCTCCCTTCCCGACCGCCGCCTAGATTGATATCCAGTCGAGCTTAGTACGTTTACCAGGTACAATACCTGGTATATAGTACTGTGCTCTGTATGTAGTAGTACCTACTGGTGACGCGCCTTCCTCTCAACGACGTTGCCATGCGCTATCATGCTTTCTGCTGTGTTGATGCTGCTGACTAAATGATGTTTTACGCGTGACGAAAAATAACGTCGTTGATCGCAGGGCGGGACCGCGACCGCCGCGGAAGGGACAGGCGTCAACGGCAAGGTTGAGCAAGGAGCAGAAGGAGGGGGACGAGGAGGAGGAGGAGAAGGGGGGCAGATGGAGCGAGGCCGGCCTGCCTGCCCGCCCCGTCCCCCCCGTCTCCCACCGGGCTGTTTACGAAGAAAACTCTCACAGACAGGCAAGTGGGGTGACTACGCACAGTGCGGGCTAAGAGAACTCTCACAGACAGGCAAGTGAGGTGGCTACGCACAGTGCGGGTTTTACCTTGTTACGAGTTTTTTTTTTTTTTGTTTGGGGCAAGTCCCGGTCATTGGTTTAAATTATGATGCTTTTCGGGAGTTTCACTCGTCAACACACAGCGACGCAAGCACAAAGAGTTTGCACCCTGCCCCAGTAAAGGCCTTACTACTGTACGTTGCCAGGTCTTCGACAACGGCACATCTCGGACATATCATCTGCAGATCATCTAGAGATCATTCCCACCTGATGATCTAGATACTTCAGGACAGATAGATACATATATCCCTGATCTGTATATGAAATTAACTAGCTCATCTTGGCGTGCGGGAGTGGTACGTATAATCCGCATGGTCTAGGACAGGTTTCCTGTGGGTTGGATCTGTACTATACAGATCCTGCACAGCATCTCATGGCGGCAGCTCATGATCTGTAGATGATTTATCTGTAGATGATATATCTATTGATGATCTATCTGTAGATGATCTATCTGTAGATTATATATCCGTAGATGACCTATCTGTAGATGATCTATCTGTAGATGATTTATCTGTAGATGATCTATCTGTAGATGATTTATCTGTAGTTGATATGTCCTAGTTGTGGACAAAGACCTTTCACCGATCGAATCACGGCGCTTAGGCACGTTCCATCGGTCAATACACAGCGCAGTACGCACCAATGCACAGGAACCGATGTCGACGGCCTCGGCCAGTGATGGTGGTTGTCCACCCTCACGATGCAAGCGATTGCCTTTTGGACACATTGTGATATCGCCCCTCGGGTCCAAGATAACGATAGCCAACATATCATACAAGACGAGCATGATATGGCGCGCGTAGTACTTGGAAGGCCTGTGCTCCGTGAACGTATAGATATACCGGGTATACGTTTCGAGTAATTTTTCGATCTCACAGCTTCGTTTTTTTCTCGTTTTTTCTGCATCTAGGTGTATCTTACATTACGCGCCTTTTTTATTTTTCGGACTGCGCCAAGCGAAGGTTTCGTAGATAGTGATCTATGAGGATTGTGCAACCACGTCCTTGATTTACGTTAGGTCTGCTAGTTTCGACAAGGTAACAGGGGGAGGCTGGCCTACTCACAACCAAAACCTGGAGGAAAAAGGGTAGTCGTGTCTCCTTCTCCTACGTGTCAACTTCTCAAACCCCGCTTCCGGTGTCTGATTGGTTGGCTGATTGTTTTTTTTCTTAAAAAAACTCGATTTGATGTGCGCACAGTCAAGCGTTTTTGGTTGTGCTGGTTGTTTTGCACGACAGCGTTCGTTTTGCTCGCGAACACACAATGGCACACAAGGTAGCGCACCAACCCTGTTGTTTCGAATGCTCGCCTCGCACGCCAGAAGAAACCGTTGCGTGCGCCATCCTTCGATACCCCTGTATGTAGAGAGAGAAGTAAACCTTTCACTAAGAACTCTATAATTTTTTTATATTTGGAAGAGACGGAGGTACAGCAGGGGTGGGGGGGGGGGGCGGGTGCCCTCTGTTCGTCTACCAAGGACCATGTCACTGAGCTACTCTATTCGGTCAGCGATGGGCTTTCAACACTGTGGCCTATCCTTCGTGAACAAACAAAAACTAAAGTGCCTTTTGGGCTCGGTTTGCCCTCTCACCACCAACAATAACCTTCTCTGCGGATGACCGCCGACCGAGATCGTAGCTCAGTAGTTTTATCCTTCATGGTGGACACACACTACTGAGCAACTGTGAGGGTGTTACCTACTGAGCTATAGGGGTAAAAGATCGATCGATTACCCGGCCCAGGGTAATTAACTCTTATAACACTCTACTCACTTTTGGCGTCGTCGAGGACACGGGTTCGAATCTCACTTCGAGCGTTTCTTTTGTGGAAACACTTGAGCGTGCGTCCCTGAAACACACAGTATATCTCCCTGGGTTCCCCATGTATTGAAAACGAGGCGGGTAGGTCAGCGTGCGGCCGTATCTATACGGTACCGACGCCCCAAAGATCCCGCCGTTAAGAGGGAGGGGAGAGTGTCATAAGGATTTATTACCCTGTTACCCTGGGCTGGGTAATCGATCGATCTTTTACCCCTATGGCTCAAAGACCTGCACACAACTCGGTCAGCGCTGTCGGAGTACACGCGTAGCTCAGTGGTATGTCCTTTGTAAACGAACGCCCTCGGATACTCCTCCGAGCGCGCGCTCCTTTGACGAACCATCTCAGAGTGTGAGCATATAACCTCGAGTCTTGCGTTCCACGTTTTTTTTGGGGGGGGGGCGGAGGAGGTATCAATAGTAGGGTCATCGTCTTGAACCTCGCCATCCCACCCTGTGGTAACGCTGCCTGTCGCCGTGGTGAATGACGCATACTTCATACCCGGTGTAACATACCACGCTCATGCAAGGCGCTGAAGCAAATGTCTCTGTACATTCGACTCTCGCAGTTGTCTGTGTCACTGCGAAAAACCGTGCATGCAAATAATCATACCTGTAGGATAAAGCGATCGTTTCCCCCCCCCACTATTCCGCTCACTAACCCTGCCTCCTCCTCCTCCTCCTCCTCCTCCTCCTCCTCCTCCTCCTCCTCCTCCTCCTCCTCCTCCCCTGGTCCTCGTCCCCTCCCATCCCCCCTCCTTCTCCTCCTCACTCCCCTCCCTCCCCCCTCCTCCTCCCGCTCCTCTTCCTCTCCCTCTCTTCTTCTCCTTCCCCCGCCCCCCCCCTCCCTCCTCCTCCTCCTCCTCCCCACTCTCTTTTTTTTCCCGAACGCCCCTGTCCTTCTCCCACTACCATTATGTTTTGTCTGGACGTCGCTGGATTTTTTTCCCAATGTTATGTATTGCCATTTTTATAGCGTGATCGACAGCACGGCCGCTCAGTTTGAGGCCCTGTGTGCGGTGCGCGCCTCGGCAGCCCTAAACGTGTCGTCCTCTTCCGGGTCATCGGGCGTCATGGCCTTATCGCCACCGACGAAGAAACAAGACACGTAAGCCCTTTTGCCTTTGCCAGACGCACCTTCTTTTCATTTTTTCCCCCCTTTTTTCCCTCCCTCCCCCGCTCCCCTCGCCACCCATCCCCTCACCCCCCCCACCCATGCTCCGTCTCGAAAAATTAGATGCGGGGTCAATGAATGTTCATATGACTTAAGGCAAGCAATGGATACGCCCCCTCCCACTCCCCCCATGCAAACGTTTACTTTTTTTCTTACATACTGGTATTGGTTTTTTTTTTTTTTTTTTTTTGGTGCACCTATTTCTTAAATATATTATTTCTGACCCTTTCGAAAACCCTATACTCGTACTGGACCGGTACGCTTACCGCCCGTCGTCGCCTTGTAGTTGAAGACGAAGAAAACCCACACGTACACCTTCGTCGACACCTCGTTTTCCCTTTCTTTCCCCCCCCCCCCCCCCCCCCTCGCCCCCTTTTACATCTATACGTACAAGCATGTTATTGTAGTTTTTTTGTTTTTTTTCATCGTTTGTTTTGTTTTCCATAATACGCGCACACACGACACACGGACCGCTTTTTTTTTCGATAACTGAGTGCTGTCGGACGGCACCACTGTACGGATGCCCGAGCCGTGGTGCCTCGGTTAGATTCGGAGGCGTGTTTGCGGTTTTGATGATACATTCGCGTTCTCGTCCTGGAGAAGAAGAACCCCCCCCCCCCCCCCCCCGACGAAACCGCTTTTCGACGACGACTCTAAGTTCTTGCCCCGAGAACTCGAAACCGACGAAGGCATTGTGTCGACGAATCCGCGTTCTCGTCCGGAGGGATAAAACCGACGAGGTTGTCATTGTCCGACGAGTCCGCTCTCCGACGAGTCTGCGTTCGAACGTATCTCACCAAGAAACGAAAACCGATTTTAATACAATGACCATTTTCCCGACGAACCTCAGCCTTTCTCGCCCAATTTTCAAAATCGAACAACCTAACTTTCCGGCGGGATTGTCTCCGTCGCTCTCGAGGGCATAAAAAAAACCGACGCGTTTACTTTCCGACGAATCTACGTTTTTTTTTTTTTTTTTTGTTTTGTTTGCCCACGTAGACTCAAAACCGAGACGAGGTCATTAACTTCGACGAATCTGCGTTGGATAAGAACGCAGACGAGGTGTAACTTTTGTCCGTCGAGTCCGCGTTGACGAACTTTGCCAGAAGATCTGTAGACCGATTGCCTATACTTTTTTTTGCCGTCGAACGAATCTGCCGTTTCTCGCCCTGGGATCAAAACAACAGAAAAGAGGGGCGATTTTCCGACGATACTTCTGCGTTCTCTCTCTCGCGCGCGCCCGACGAGCAAAATCAAAACAGACGAACTCATTTATCGCCGGATGGATCTTGCAAGTTGCGCCTGAGCACGAACGAACACCAACCGAAGTCATCCCCCCCCCCCCCCCCCCCCCCCCCCCCCCCCCGGCATTGTAGGGATGCGAGGGTCTATGGTCATACGACTACGGCCATGCATGAGATCGAGTACATCTCTCCTATCGAGTACACCCCCCCCCCCCCCCCCCCCCCCCCCCCCCCTGTCTAGTCTGCGTTCCCGCCCCGAGCACCAAAACCGACCATGTTATTTATTTGACGTTTTTCGACGAAACTTGCGTTCTCCCCCCCGAGGACAAAAAAAAAAACGAAACGAAAGGACGAAAGTTTGGTTTTCGACCAATTCTTCGTTCTCCCCGCCCGAGGATCAAAACCCACGAGGCTGTTAAATTCACCGACGGATCTGCGTTCTCCCCGTGAGGATTTAAAAACCGACGAGGCGCTATTTATTTCCACCGATTCCGCGTTTCGAACTTCGCCAGGGGGTCTATAAACCGATTCTACGTTCGTACAACCATTTTTTACCGAATAATCTGCGTTCTTGCCCGATGATCGAAACGGAATAACATTACGCTCACCTTCCCGACGTTTTTCTTTTTTCGATGTTTTCTTTTCTCGCCCCAGCATCAAATAATCCGACCTGTTTTTTTTTTTTTCGACGAATCTACCACTCTCGCCCCCGAACATAAAAAGAAAAAAACGACGAATCGTTTTTTTTTCCGACGGATCTGAGTACGCTTCCCGCCCGCCGAGACCGAGAATCAAAAGCAAGAAACGAGGTTAAGATTTTTCGACGAACCAACGTTGCTCTCTCGCTCCAGGAGGGTCAAAAGCAACGGACGTATTTCCCCGGTGAATATCGCAGCTACAATATTGATGTTGGTAGTGGGTCTGCCCGCGCATGGTTAACCACCAGCGAGTTGTTTACTTTTTTCACCGCTTGGCGTTCTCGACCGAAGGAAAATGAAAACCGACGAGGTCAAATTTCCGACGAATGTGCGTTCTCACCCCTCCCCCCCCCCTGCGAGGGTCTATGGCCATACAACTACGGCCATGCATGAGATCGAGTACATCTCTCCTATCGAGTACACCCCCCCTCCCCTCCCCCGCCCCCCTATATTATTCATAGGTTGGGTCGGCGTCGGTTGGCGATGACGCTGTAAAACACGCCGCTCACTTCGTGAGCTAGACAACCAGGGTGCCGGTTTTTTTTTTTTTTCTTGGCGGTTGGTCACACCTAGCGATCTAGTTATTGATCATTTATGCGAGGTGAAGAACCTTTACTCCGCACAAGGGGAATGATCGTATCACGTAGTATATATACGGTATGGCACCCACGAGGCGGCTATATAGTAAATCCATTGCTGTCTCTGGGAAGTGGCCACACCTGAAAAAAAAAATCGTTGAAGCTGTCATCCATATGCAAGTCTGCCTCACAAGCGGTTCCTAGTAGGATGCAGCTAGCTCACCCTTCATGCGACTCGCCGGAACACCTCACGGCGCTCCGCGCTTGGTGCTGCAAGCAATGTCTGCCTGGTCGGTGAAAACCCGACGTGCTCCGTCCCGGCATTGTAGGGGTGCGAGAGTCATGATCATACGACGACGGCCATTGCACGATATCGAACACCCCACCCCTCCCGCCCCCGAGCACCAGACAGAAACCGACGAAAGTATTTTCCGACGGAAATTTCCTGCGTTCTCTCGCCAGAGGATCACAGAATCACAGAACCGACCAGGTCCTTTTGTGCAACGAATCTGCGTTCTCTCGCACGGGAGAGCATCGAAACCTACGAAACTGCAGTAGGCCCGCCCGAGCATCAGTACGGATGAGGTTATCTTCTTTGGGCGAAATCGGCTACTTTCGGCCCCAGGAATGAAAAAATCCGACGACGATCTCCTTTTACCGACGTATCCGCGTTGTCGCCCAACCGAACATCAAAACCGACGAGGCTGTTTTCTGGCGTTGTGTCCGCATTCGAAACGATATATATATAAATATATATATATATATATATATATTCCCCCCACCAATATATATACCTGGTATATATATATATATATTTATGCTCCCCCCACCCCCCACCCCGCCCCTCGAATATTCCTTTTTTTTCTCGCCCCCGCCAGTGATAATTAACCCACCTACTGTACATACGTACCACCCTGGGCGGAAATAGAATGGTCGCTGGGTCTTCATAGTTATGTGTGAATGATCTTTATATATATATATGTCCAGAGCAGAACGTATTACTCATACGGTACGACCGACGAGTTGCATACCGATGTATTGTTCTTTGTTGTTGTTGTTGTTGATGATGATGATGATGATGGTGAGTTTCACTGCTTCTGCTGGTCGGCGCTTCCTCCGTGCTTGCTGTTGAATTGTACTATTACGGAGGACAATAGTAAATAGGAACAAATGTTGTTATTAAAAACGGGTAAATATACAGGTTTTTATGCATACCATAGGCCCGGTATTAACTATTATGGATCTCCGTAATACTGTTGTGCGCAGGGACGACCTCGAGGCGAAGCAGCGAACGGCTTGGACGTGGATAGAGGCCTTGGCGGGCCAGCGGTTCGCCAAGCACGGGACAAAATGTTTTGCCAGGAACTTGAAGAAGTGAGCGAGGGAGGGCACGGGGAGAGGAGGCGGGCGGGGGGTTGAGGGAGGGGGGGGG
>JASSKH010000001.1:1136272-1161473 GCA_031763025.1 Macrocystis pyrifera
CCCCCCAATGTCCTGATAACTGTACTCTCATTCGTCGCATGATGGATGGATACTGTTGTGCTAATTACTATCATACAGCAGTATATGGTCGGTATGCAACCAGGTGTTTCTGTTGTCGTGTGATGGATTTTGTTCCGTTCTAGCGGGTAATACCATAAAACATACGTGACACCACTTGTTTGTATGGTCGTACAATGCACATGGCTGTTACATTCCACGTCTCGGATAACGTAACTCTTGACGTTTTCTGTAAATGCCAGGCATCGGCGAAAATTAATGGTAACTTTATGTTACTACGTGAACTAATTTCTGGATTTATTTGGTGAAAACACAGTGTTAACAGGTAGTTTGCTATGATACTGGCGAGCGATCACGCAGCAATATGTTGGAGTGTTACCTTGATCCCGTGTTGACACGCAATAGATGTGTCACGTTAGGGTAGGCAGCCCATAGCGAGTAACACTACGTGGTGTGTTGGCGTGATTCTTTATGGCTATCGTAGCACAGTTGAAGGGATTACGTACATAGTCAATTGAACCTTAGCATTATAGGGTTTTCGCCAAGATCAGAAATATATACTGACCACTTCAGAGCCAAAATCAGTTGCACACTAAGAACAAGTACAATCACAGGGCCGGACCCCTGCTATTAATAGTGGCCAGACTGACATCGTACCTGATTTTGACTTTAAAAGGCCAGGTACACATACGTACCTGATTTTGTCTGCTCTGTCTAGCTTTCAACTGATTTTGGCGAATTTTCGAAGCAGGCAGAGAGGCCATACGTGCACTGTTTTTTCTGTGCGCATTTATGTATGCGTCTGCGGTCCCTCGGTTTGCAATTCTTGTGTATAAACTTTGTACTCGTATGTACGTACGTATTTATGCATACATGCGTGAGATGGAGTAGCACATCCATCCGTCGCATAGGAACGTATAGTATACCCGTATGCGAATCTTATATGGTTATACGTAGCGCTTTGGGAATATTCAGTGGAGCCAGTGTTATAAGGATGACCCTGAGCTGGGTAATCTATATGGCAGGGGAGGAGAGGGGGAGAGTGTTATAAGGATTACCCTGGGCTGGGTAATCGATCGATCTTTTACCCCGATAGCTCAGTAGGTTATACCATCACACACACCAGTCTACAAACCCCTTTGTGAGCAGAATATTGTGCCATGGTTTGATGGTCTTCTTTTATGACAACGTCCCAGTAGACTGCACCTAGTAGCTACGTGCATCCAGGTTTGTTTTGGTCAACGTCTGGGCTGAGTTGTGCTTCCGACGAAGCCCACCTCGCTCACTCGAGTTTTCTCTCTCAACTCACTTGAGGAGCAATAACAAGGAGCCCGTGATCTACAAGCGGGCGTGCCCTACCCAGCATCGACATCCCTTTGTCTCTTACCAGCTTATATGTCTGCACCCTCTTCACAATTATTTGGCGCCGCGGGGCATCGGCAAGGACTGGTCACCGCTGAGCTAAACGCACCTGCTTCTCAAAGGTATCTTCCACCCTCTTACCCAACTCCTGTCACCCTTGGAGCATCATCATGAGAGACTTTCTATTTTTGAGTTTCGAGACAATTTTTTATGCACATATAGTAATTTTCGGGCTGCACCTGCAGCAGCAATCTAGTTTTTTTTTGGAAATGCGTCGAAGCCCCACTACGAGGTGTGGGGTAGATCTATTACCTCATTTCTGTCTTGTTTAGCCGCGTCTCCGATCTCTCTTCCCGATTTCGGGATGATACGGTCATCATCCTTTTATCCTCGTGTGACTTGCATCCACGACTGATCAGGGTGGGCTTATGTCATCGAGTAGCACATCAATCGCATAGGGATGTATATACCCGTATGTATGCAATATTATATGGTTATACGTAGCGCTTTGGGAATATTCAGTGGAGCCAGCCTAGAAACCTCCTTTGTGAGCAGAACATTCTGTTGTAGTATGAGGATCTTCTTTATGTCAACGTCCCGGTAGACTACCTTCGTACAGCTTTGTTTTGGTCAACGTCTGGGCTGAGTTATGCTCCCGACGAAGCCCACCTCGCTCACTTGAGCTTTCTCTCTCTTTCTCTCTCTCTTTCTCTCTCAACTCACTTTAGGAGTAATTAACAAGAAGCCCGTGATCTACAAGCAGCGTGCCCTACCCAGCATCGACATCCCTGTCTCTTTCCAGCTTATATCCCTGCACCCTCTTACATATGTATGTACGCTGATTTCACTTTTTCGTCTTTGGGGTGTCCGATGTACTTCATTCAGTCGTCATGATCATGATCACGGGAGTTATATTTCAGTACCGTGGACACACGTGGCGGTTCGTCCGCCGCACCCCGCGTTGAGGGGGGCTCAGATTTCGTGCGGCACAATAATTTCGTGTCGAGCAGGCGGCTCCGCGAGGATGGTCGAGAAGCTTCAAAGCCGGGAGAAAGGGGGGGGGGGGTACTCATTATCATGCATGGCCGTAGTCGCATGACGTAATAAGGGGTGGGGGGGCGCCAGAATAAATACGCTTGGCGCTCCGCCGTGGGCGAAACAAACGAAGGCTGGTGACCCTCTGCAGGTCCAAGTGGAGTCCGTGGTACCTATGTCCTAAAAAAATAAAACAAGTCAAGTTTTGGAGGCCACACGCTCAATGTTCGGGCGCAAAAAAAACTATGGATCTTCATGGACAAACACCGGTCGTGGCGAGCGTTTTCACTTGGTTTTAGTATGTACCTGATTTTGGCCTAAATGGATCACAGGTGTACCTGATTTTGGCCACGACCCTGAACATTATATTACTGCCGTGCCAGCGACATCAGCGGGTAGCGAGAAACGTTAGGCTTGTGGTAGTGTATCACCGGAATTCTTACTTGCTCCCTTAACACACTTTTTTAGACGGATACCGTACATGGCCAAGTAAACGCTTACGTAACACCATGGGTGGTAATAATGTGTCAGCGGAATTCCTAGTGGCTATCGCAACACACGTTAGAGGGATGACGTATTTGGCCAGTACAGCGTTCACAATATGTTACCGTATCAGCGTTAGCAGCAGGCCGTATCGAGTGACGTTATGGTAGGGTGTTAACGGAAGTCTTGCTACCATAACGTAAGTCAAACAGATAACGTACACGATCGATGAAACACTAGCATTATGTTAGAAGTGTATTTGCGATGTAGTACGCACGTTAGCTGATAACGTGCATCCCCGATCTAACATCAACACTATGTTACTGCTGCGTTAGCTCGTACATGCGAGTATGCAGATTGCGTTAGATACGGATAACAACCGGTGGTATACATAGACAACGTACTATTGCGGGGGGACCATAGTAAGTAGGGCCTACGGTACACACAAGAACCTATGTGTTTCCCCTCTTGTACTGACAGTATTTGGTCCTATTTACTATGGTCCCCCATAGTAGCGGGGTTTCCTATTTTATAAGCGTTTTTTTGCGGGGATCCCTCCTAAGTATCCCTTGTTTTGGGGTTTCAAACATACTAAGGCAATGGGGGGGGGGGGGCATTTTTCACCGGCGCTGTTACGTTATCCTCCCTTCCCGGGAAGATTTTTGTAGGTGTCCCCTTCTGGATTCTCGGCGAAATTGGATAACACGGGCACATTATATTCCTCCGCGACGCCGTTTTATTTACCTCTCTAACACAGATAGCATATGTTAAATCTCGAGAGGACCTAAAGGGTAACGTCGCAACACCACGTTGGAACGACTTCGGCCCCAACGGTAACTCAGCCAACATATGTTTAGGCCCGGAATGATTATTATGTCAACACAGTAACGAAATGTTAGAATAAGATATTTACTAACAGTAACACGGTAACACATTGTTAGAGAGACCTCCACATGAAGGCTATAACATTCTACCAAGATAATATCACGTACGCACCCTCTCCGGACTTCAGAGGGGGGTGGAAATTGAAGATGAATAGTGGCTATAATTACAGTACCACCGGTCACTGAGTAATTGGGGGATGGTACGATGGTTGCTGTGCGAGTTACAATGGTCGAAAGGATTCCGTACGGCACGGGCGCGGCAACTTGATCCTACCCGTGGTGCCTCTGGGCCCTCACGCTGCAGCTCCTAGACGGCTGATAACATCAAGAAGAAGAGTTACCAACCATCGATTCGGTCGCTACCTCGAGGTCAATGCCATAGCACAAAGGGGTTAGAACTGACCGTGACGTTGCTAACG
This sequence comes from Macrocystis pyrifera, assembly GCA_031763025.1. Classification (NCBI taxonomy): domain Eukaryota; class Phaeophyceae; order Laminariales; family Laminariaceae; genus Macrocystis; species Macrocystis pyrifera. The sequence continues at coordinate 1,140,474 of JASSKH010000001.1, forward strand.
TAGGTTGAACGTTACCTGGTACGTTACATCCGACCCTAAAGCAATCAGACGAGGGGGGTCCGAAAACCGTAGTGTTAGTAGTGCTGGCCACTACGTTGCGTTATGTTAGTGTGATATTTGTAACATAGTAAATGTTCGGTGTTGTTATTAGTAGTAGCGCTGGCCAACATGGTAATGTTGTGTTAGTCTTCAAGTTTGATTTTATAGCACTGCTGTCCATGTTATAAGCCATTGAATTGTAGTAACCTTTCTATGTGTGGATGGTATCATTATCAGATGGATGGCAAATGGAAGAATGATATTATCATGTTGGGGTGTTTTGTGTAACACTCTCTTCAGGTCACAAAATTGTCAGTGTGTTATGTCTAACGCTGCTTAGACAGCAACATTATGTTATCATGTTAGTAAATCTGCGGGTATCGATCTGGACATGTTAGAGTGATGAAGTACGTGTATGGTCTAATCCTTATACAATGTTACAGTTTTAGTACAAGCACGGATCACGGCGTAATTTAATGTTACTGTACCGGAGCTGGTCGAGATCGAGCAGTAACGTAACGTCAAGGTGTGTGCACGTTCGCGGGTTTCCGGTTACAACACTGTGTTACCGCGTCACCGTGATTTCTCCTTCAGTGCTTGTAACACTATGTTAGCAGGTGGCCACGTCCCTGCGTTAAGCCCCATTGTTAAGATCAAGATTTTGCGGGACACTTTTGTATCCCTGGACAGGTCTACCTTTTTAAGTCGGTAATCGTTGGTACTCACGTGTGTTGCTTGCTTAGCTATAGAAGAAGAGCAGGCCTATTCCTTTCGTACACGCGGAGACTGAGACCAAGCTTGTGCGTCTCTGGAAAACCCCTGATTTTCCATCTAAGATACGCCTTCCAAGTACTACAAATACGTTCCCAGTGACTGAACCTGGGTAATTGCCGGGCTTTCAACTTCATACAAAGCAGTATCATAACACTAGCCGACTCTGATGAGCCGTACATGCAGAATTATGGGAAATTCATGGAAACCCGGATTCCACGAACCAGAACATGAGTCGAAGATGCGGCTCCTCAAAACCCACTCTCACACCTCTGAACGGCGAGGCAACGAAGCCGGCACAGTACGTAAAAAACAATAAAGGGAAGACGTTAGCCTTAAGGGGCGGGAAGAAATCGTCAATGAAAGCCATCGCCATGCCACCCGCACGGGGGGGGGGGGGGGCGAGGAAGATGCATGGAAAAGCGAACACCATGACTTAGATAAGTGTTATCCGAGTGATGCGTCATCCGAGCTGTGAAACGTTCATAATATTTGCGAAATGCTACGAAGCCTGCGAGACAATGCGGAAAAGTCGTTAAAGACACCAAGAATTGATTTTCCTCTGGACTCTGATGAGGCCCTGGTCAGATCAATCCCCGCTTTGTTGGGGCCTCTAGAAGCAGCACCTTTTGTTTTGTCCGTGCATCTGTGTGAAGCCTGTTAGTGAATAGTCCCTCCCGAATCGCCTCAGGCATGACTCTCTCGAAGAAAACAGCGTTAGGCGTCAACCCGATCCGGAACGATTGGCCCTCATTTATACGGCTACGACTACATCCATAGCCGATACCCTGTGGTGGGCAGCCTGTGCCACTTCCCGCCGTCTCGGATACCTTGTAGCTTCTGAGTCACGAATTGGCTAGCAAAGAGCCTAGATGAGCCTGCGATTTCCCGTTTTACGGCCTCATGTAGAAAACCTTCGAAAACTTACTATTAATACCATCGACACATACAACAAGCGCCTACCTCCAGTTACCCGGGAGTTCCATGTAACTACATCTCTTGCGGGCTGTCGACGGGTGCGAAGTCTCGCCTCTAGGCGGCAAGCACCAAGCAAGTTTGTCTTTCGGGATCAGGTGACTCGTACATTAGTGGCCGTGCGGATGTGGGGAAGGTTCGAGGAGCAGGTATGCACAGCTACCTTGCATATTATAGAGCACAAACAAAAAACAGTTTTCTTGCTGGCCAAGAGCTTAGGTATGTTTCAGCTTCCTGGATTCCCTGTACACAAACACAAGCGGGCTATTCGGAGGTATGGGAAGTTGCTCACGACCGTCCAATCTCTAACACTGGTCAGCTGCTGCATGCAGCATGTGCTGCTGTTGAGGAAGGTATGTCAAGTCGTTCCTACGACTGTCTACATAACCCAACATTAAAAAGATGTACATCGAGGAACAGCATGCTATTGCATTTCATTGGCGCTTCACTACGAAATAGTGTAGCAATTATTTGCGAAATACGTAGAAACCACACGGGATTCTCCTGAACGCCTCGCATCCCGTGTGGACTAGGAAAGCTTTTGCGTACGTAGTGTCTACTCGTCTGCGCAACCCACGGCTGCTGTTGCAGCGACGCGCGGCCGAGGAAGAAAGGGGAATATGTTGGATGGAAGGCGCGCGTTGTTATCGGGCCATCACCGGCATGCCGTTCGCGGGCGTTGACGGAGTGATTATTATGGCCGGGTCTAAGGTTTAAGTACCCATCACCCACCTTGAGCCAGTTCGAGCTCGTTGGACGTTCAGTTGGTCACTGAGAAGTCCCTATCTTCCTCAATATCCGTATCCTGATCTAGAGTATCGAGAGGGCAGAATATCCTCTTCTCGCACAGTGACCATTCCGAGATCCAGGCAAGTTCCAAGCGAGCCTCGCCGTAACAGTGAGCCGAGTAGTTGTAGGACTCGCATACGACTTCCAACCGTCGTACTGGTGGGAGCAGTACCCGGACGGTGCCTGGCAAGAGCTCAGTCGCAGCAAAACGACCAAGCTGCAAGATGCCGGAATTACCAAAGACAGGGGATAAGGCGTCCCGCCGGCAGCGGATGCAGGGTAGCATGAAGCGCTGGTTGCTAGAAAGACAAACTTGATGGCGGGGATGCCCGCTTGGGCCGACGAAAGTCATGCGTCGAACATGGGGCAAGATGTGGAAGAGGAAGGCGCCACGTAGTTGTTGCCGGGCTTTGAACGGGAGTCCCGCTTTGTTCCAAAGATAGTTATGCGTCGAACAGGGGAGCTGTAGCAGCGCGACGGCGCCAGGGTTTAACACGTTTAAGCGTAGCGACTGTCCGGACCAGTACTATGTAGAGGGTATATTGTATAGGAAGGCGCTAGCTGTGGGAGGCTCCCTGCCGGAGCATTGGAGGTTAGATAGTAGGTCCCCGAGGTGACAACACCTTCCTGTGTAGTAGAAAGTTCAAAATCCTCACTTATACAACATCATGGTACTTCTAAGTGCCACTCCTAAGAGAAGAATCGAAGCCAAACCCTCTGTCTACCTGTCGAACCATCTGTCGGCTGTCGCCTGTCAACCTCTCGTGCATGCATATCGTCCGCAAGCGAGGACTTACCGCGTTGCCTCTTCAAAGTACAGCCATATTGGAGGCCGGAGCCAACTGCGCGGTTTGCGCTGGGCCGAGGCACTTTTCCGAACAATCTCAAACAGCAAGATCCAACCAGTCTCGGGAGTAGCCCAAGACCTGACGCTGCTGCAACACCACTATGAATACCGGCAGGTGGTATTCTTTCGTATTTTTTCACTACTCAAACTTCTCACATGAACCACATGTTCTACACCCATCTCGTCGGCCAATTATTCCGTACGCACAAAGCCCACATTGAACGTTTCGTAAAGATAGCTAATTTGTTACGTAGCAGCAGTAGCCAGTAGGGTACTGCGTCGCTGGTCGGCAACGCAGTCGCCTATATAGCCACAGTAGCACAGGGTGCCACGGCGGTGCAAGCAGTGGTTGTGTCAAATGTCGGCTTTTCTATATGAGACACAATCCAACCTTCTTTTTGTAGACCCAGCGGTACACTATTTCAGAATCTCGGGAACCCCAAAAGCTAACAAGAATATTGACGAACGAGGGCCACGGGTCTTCGGGGCGGTTTTTTGTTGTAGGGTCTCCGCGCTTTGTCTAGTTTCGTCCAACGAAGCTTCGACAAGCAAGCGTGCGCGCCGCACAGTCTCTCCTCGTCCGTTTCTTCTCCTCAGGATCTGATCTCTTTTGGCGCCATCGAAAATCAACACGACACAACTGGCCATAGGGCCTCTTTTACTTCATCTCCCTGGAGCTGAGGCTGATCGAGCAACCAGTCAACAAGCCCTGACTGTAAGTGCTTTCCTTTTCTGCGGGCTGTCTGACGAAACGCAGCATCCGCACCACACCCCTCGTTGTTGCGGATATCCCGTTAATAGGTTATGAGCCTCCATTTTCGCAGACAGTGCAGAGCTTCAAACTATCAGGATTCTCAAGCCTTTGACCGAGGCTCGAGTTGCTACGTCCGCTGTGAGTTTCTACAGAGCTGACAGAATCGTTGTATTCTGGATGGAGCTGCAGCTGCTTCGAAGAACGGCAACTTATCCACAGAGCTGCCAAGACCATCGTCATATGAAGCTCCTGCTGCGCAGGCCACCAAGGACCTTCCACAGACCTGCCAAGAACGTAGTAATATATCGGAAGAAACTGCTACTGCAACCTACCGTACTATATATGAGGAGTGTCACTACTGCTGAATGTTTCGGGCTGAGCCCTGTAAAAAATATATAACTAAGAACATAGCTTTCGAGTACATGACGGTCTCCTTTGAAAACTGCTGCTACTCATTGTTGCTACTGCTGCTAGCCCAGGAGTGCAAACGTCTGACGTAAAATCCGCGTTCGATTGCACGGGCGTGCTTCGAACTGATTCCGGACACATAGCGCTACTACAATTATTACATACGAGAGGAACGACAGCTAAGTTACGGGAGGTATCTACCTAGATGGGCTGTCGCGGAACAAGATGTGTGGATTCGCTGGGCATGGCACGGTCATGACAGCCATGACAAACAGCATAACTATCTGATCCCAGCTCCATCATGTACCCCATCTGCGGCAAGGCAGGGCATCATTACAGAGGGAGCGGCTGCATCGTGCCTTGCAAAGCCCACGGGACAAGCGTCAAGTCCGCTGAACAGAATGACGCTGTGGGTCAGAGGGTGACGCTACTGTAGTAAAAATTGGTGCACTGCTGTGCACAACAAGACGACCATGCACATCGACCTTGAGTTCTACGTGCATGGGCCTCGCCCTCGAAGACCGGGCTCGCGCGCACACGGTGATTGTGAACAACCCCCATCCCCGTCCCGATGACACCGAAGATAAATCAGCCGTTGTTCTGGACGACGAGTTCGACAAGGGGCTTCAGATTTTTGCTCATGATACTACAACAGGGATCGCCTAGGCATTACCGTCACGAGGGGTCGCGTCAACGCGGGGTTGTCAGAAAGACATCGCTTTCAGAACTAAGCTTGTTGTGGTATTACAACGGGGACCGCTAGGGCATCATCGTCACAAGGAGTGGCCTCAACGCGCGATCGCAGGAAAGATTTCTCACAGATTCGATGCAAACATAAGTGCTTGGGATTGCCGGAAATGCAACTTTCGGGATCGGCATACCACTCTGTCCCACTATATAAGAAATGTTTTTACACTAGTCGTTAAACCAAACGGTTCTTATATTTTTGTACAGAGTGGTACGTAGCACGTTCGTTGGGACTGCCGGGGCTTCGGTAGTCGCCGCGACAGCAACGCTGCACGGTCGTCGAAGTCTACTTCGCGATCGGGCCACAGCATTGTAGTCTTGAGGGATTGTCAGAAACGTCTTCTGAAACTGCCGCATCATCATCGATCCTTTAGTACTGCTGGAACATCATCGCTCCTGGGGGTCCCTGAACATCATCGTCGTTGGGATTGGGCGAGCGTCATTTCTGGGGTTGCTGCACAAATCATCTCTTGGGTCGCCAGGAGGAAGTCTGCATCACCTGGGGTCGCATCAGCTTGACAGCGAGGTGTGCTGTGTACTACAGTCTCTGTCAGCGAACCTGACATTTTTTGTCGTGGTCTGGAGAAAAACAGTTTTTCTCAATGATATCAACTCTATCTACTGACCCGCGATTTTTTCGAGTAGGTGCCCAACCACGTTGGGCATCTTTTATTTCTAAGTAGTATTTTAAATATATATATATATATAATATGTTGACTTATGGCCATAATTCCTGTTTTTCCTAATAGAAAACTAAATCGCGAAATTCCTGTAGGAGAAGTGGTCAAATTCGAATTGAAGCATGACACGTCTGATCCATCGACAGGGCGCTCTTGGTATTAGCAATAGAAACAAGACGCTTTTTGTTTTTTTTTAAAAGTAAATATTGACGGGTAGTGACGTTTTGGAAACGTCGGAAAAGTTCGGTCCAGCAGCGCCACACGCCTTTCTTGTAGGGTGGGAGAGAGCTGTTGATAGTCATTAATATTGTTTTAGGTCAAGCCACTGGTTGTTGAAATATTACTCTTCATGCTTGAGATGCCGTGCGGATTTGGCAGCAATACATGCTGCCTCTCTCTAGCACAAAACTACATATTCTGAAGTATGTGCCCATCCACCCTGTGAGCACTACAATACCATGGGTGTGTGGAGTGTGTTACAGAAGCAAACCACCGTATGGTAGTACAACTTAAAGCATGCTTTATCGCCGGTATCACTTCAGAAGTAAAACCCACGACCAGTAACGGTATTCTACCTTAAGGAGTATCATCGCGTAGAGTATCAGGTATGTTGTTGGTGGTGGTGGTGGTGGTAGTGGTGGTGGTGGTGGTGGTGGTGGTGTTGTCACATTAACTCATAACCAAAGTATTGAGTCCGTGGACACAGGACAAGCTCCTATGTGTCTGGCCTATGTGAGATGAGACCCGCGCGGGTTGCCAGGTCGGTGTGTGATACGTTTTGTCGTTTGCATGCCTGCCAGTGCTTCGAACCTCTCGCAGCTAATAAAAACAATACCAGGTATGCCTTTTACATTGCCAGCATGGTTATTGCGCTAGCTGTAGAAGAGTTTGTCACCCACCGAAAGCGAATCAAGAATGGTTGCTTTTGATTCGACGCGGCAAGGGAGCATTGGAACTTAGTTTCGACATGTTGTAGCAACGGGTGCAAAAAACACACGTGAACATGCGGGCAGGTAAGCGCAGACAAGTACACCAACCGAGTGATGATGACTGGAACTTTCGAGAAAATACTACGGAGCAGCTTATGGGTGACACATGCAGTCAAAATCGAGCAAGTGTACACAAGAACCAATTTGTAGGGTAATATAATGTGGTAGCTGAACATTGTAACAAATCTTGCTATGTCACCTCCATCGAGGGGTCGAATTAGATATAGACACTTTGACCACACAGCAACAGGCAGTAGCAAGCCTACCGAGTCACACATCGATAGCATACGTAGGGGTTCATTGCGAGCAAGCCACAGCCGCAACGTGCTACGGCGTTACAACCGGCGTGGCATCGGGATGCCAAATCCCGATTTACTGCAGAATACGTCTGGCCCAATCAAGGTGAATGTCGTTTCGTAGATACGTATTTCAGAATCTCGGGACAGTCGCGGGACATCGGGTTTGCCTCGTGTTGTACACAGGTTCCGATTTACAGTAAGAAACACTTTACACCCTGGACAATAGACAATGGCCCCTACGATATAGCAATAAAACGTGGTGGCTACCGGTTGGCACGTTTCTCCATTTATTGTCGTCGTCGCTAGTGTTTGTCGATTAGGTTATGTTCACAACGTATTGTTTAAGGAGGAGCGTGGTGCAGTACCTTGGCTGAAAGCTGTTCTCACTGTCAAAAGGCTATCGATAAATACAGTAGCTTGCAGAATCTATTGGGGTCGACAATGACTGCTGTGTCGATAGATACGTTTCGTTATCTTTTGTGGTTTGCAATGGCTATCAATAGATGCATTTCATAATATGTTGTGATCGGCGATGGCTTTTCGATAGACACACTTCATGATCAATTTTGGCCGACAATGGTTATCACTACCGTTTTCTAACATGTTGTGATGGGCAATGTCTACCGATCGACACCATCGCCTGCCTATGTTCACACCTGTAATGTACTCTGAAAAAGAAGGCAGCATAGTCTATTGTTATCACGTCAACATTATAATATATCGTTATCAGCACCAATGAATGGGCGCAATCTAAATTGCGAGGAGATACTTCAACGTGGTATGCCCCAGCAACAAGGCGGTGAGAATCATGGAGGTGACGTGTTTTTTCATCGTCGGTTTTGTGGGGCATGGTGCTCTGCGCTGGTGATTCCGATCGGCCTACACTCTGCACGTACTATAGGTGGTAGTTGCCGCTACACACTGGCCCCTTCGAATACGTGCTTGTCAATTGCCAGCGTCGACCACAATAGACTGGCCACGCTGTCTATCGATAAGACATTATCCGCAACAATATTTCGATAGTTTGGGCAATGGGGCGCTTGCATCATGGAATTAATGGCGTATGAAGTGCTACACCCTGAACAAAAAAACCCGAAAAGAACGCTACGAACAGTTAGCCCCGAAAAGCGGGTACCAATGAACATGGTTGACGACTGGCAACGTTCTCTATCGATGTATCATGTTATTCACAATACAGTGACAACGCCGTCTATCGATACGCATTGATAACTACAGTAGACTGGCAACACTGCCTATGTTCATGTATCAGGGAGCAATATTTTACTTCGGCAATGTCACAATTCGCCCTTGTTTTGAATGGAATGACGAGAATATCGTCCCTAGATGACCGTTGTCCTGAACAATAGATGTTGGGGAAGCAGCCGCGGTAGACATGGTTTGAGCAGTAATAGACCAAAACGATTTGTCTATCGATGGAAATTGTGGCCAACATAGACACGCGATTGTGTCCATCAATAGCCATCCTCGCTCAAAATAAACTGGAAGGCATGTTCCCGCAGTATAAAACTATAGCCTAAACCTATTTACATACCGTGGAATAGTGCCTATCGATGACCACATTGTTGACGACCGCCGACGTTTCTATTGCCGCCAACACTCTATACGCAATTATGTTCAACGATAGCCATCTCCACCCACAATATAATATTGGACGTGTTTCCACAGTAGACTTTTTCCGAGTGTGTATCGCGGGATGAGTGTGAGCTATCCTCGAGATGGCGATCGATCTATTATTATTAGGCTTGCCATCCGACAATGTGCAGCATGGGCTTTACCGTTGATCTATCGAAGGATACCGTGCACAATCTAGTGTGGCTGGCGATGACCATCGATAAACATCTCGCACAACTTGTTGTGGCCGGCAATGGTCATCGATAGAAATATCGCACAGTCCAGTGTAGCCGGCAGTAGTCATCGATGGACACGGTTCACCATCTATTTTTATTGTTAGGCTTACATCCAACAATGTGCAACATGAGCTTCACCGCTGATAATCAAAACATTCCTGAAAGAAGAAATACCCGGATACAAAGGAAACCTATGCACAAGGTCTATTTAATCTCTGTGTAAAAATTATTTTATGCTTTATGTACCATGCTCCATGTGTCGTCTTTACTCCTTCCTACATCTTACTATGTACTCGTTACTTTCTATTGTTAAATCCGAAGCCGCATCCAAGCTCCATCCCCACGTCATCGGTGTCATCGGTGTGGGTCTGTCATCCCCCCCCCCCTCTGCTCCTTGTCGATTCCTGACGACCCCTAAGCTGGAGTCTAAATCGCGATACCCTCCTCGAAAAGGCGACCTGTGTAGTCACCGAGACGATTTGGAGTAGGCGTTCCTTCACCAATCCTTTCCTTCCCATCGACCCACCATCCCCCCCCCCACGACACTAGCTGCCAGCTGGTCGATGAACTTACTGCCCTCTACCCCGAGACGCCCAAAGCTTTTCACTGTTAAAGTGGCAAATTTGTGACTCTGTTCGTCACAGGACACATGTCCCGGACGAGCGTAGTGTTGGCGCTTACGCGTCTCGGGAGTAGAGGCAGCTGATCCATCGTGATCGGCAATGCCTCCTCGCAGGTGTATCTGCGCTTGCGGGTCAGCATTGGTGACGTCCAGCAGGATGGACTTCCCCTTATACTCCCTATTAGGAGCATCTCGTAGACCTCCTCTCCTGACGACGATGTCCATCCGCAGATTTCGGTCTGCGGTGAACGGTTCGCCGCTTTCCACTTGGTGTGGAATTCCCAGCCGTTTCAAATTACAGGACATCGCGTGGACGAGCGGTTGGTGTTGGTTTACTTGCGCCCCTGCTCTGGCACAGATACGCGCGTGGCCAGTGTCTACGTCAACTGCATCGCAGCAGGGGCACCACTGCCACGTGTTCCTCTATCCCAATGAACCGCCTTCCCATGCCCGCAAACTCTTCTGCCGGTATGACCCGGAGTGAGTCCGTTGATCTCGCCCAAAGGCATGCGTGGCCCCTGCCCCCTGTAGGCTCCTATAGCGAGCCTTAGCGAGGGCTTTGGTTTCGATTCCCCCCATCGGGTCACCCGGTCCGGGGGGGCGTGCTGTCTCCGGGAGCTCCTCCAGCGAGGCAGCGTGGGCTACGTGCCGACGTTGGTTTACCAGCTTGCCCAACTTCTGTTGGACTTTGCGTGAATTCATAGTTATGGCGTCGTGTGCAGCCAGCATGCCGGCCTCTGGGGTCTTGGGGCCAGGTCCCCCTCTGCGCCTAGACCCCATTGTATCCAAGATTCGGGGACGATGCCCGCCATCGCTTCCGCTGACACCCCATCTGTTGTGTTCGACAAGGTCTATCGATCGATAGTATCACGAGACTATTGTCGCCGACAATGTCTATCGATAGATGCCTTTCACAACATTATTATCGCCGACAATATATATGACAACATATATATATATCGGTAGGTTCTCCCCCTCGTCCACACTGTCGAAGCAATAGACCACTATTATTGATGTGTCAACCGTCGAGGGTGTTGAACATTTTCTCTTCCTCCTATTTTTCCCTCTTTCTGTTTTCAGGACAAAGCGCAAATCAGGACAAAACGTTGTCCGATAGGAGGAGGCCTCCGTTTCTCCGGATTCCGTATGGATCTCTCCTTTCTGTACGAGTAGCTGTTTTGCGAGTGCCAGGGCGTTGCAGTGCATGCTGCTGTGCCGACGACGCCAATTGTCGGGTGGGTGGCATGCAAAGAAACGCAAACTATCTGGTGTTGTCGTGGTTATACTGTGCGGTGGGTACCCCGTCTTAAGAGAGACCGCGCTAACAGAATAGTACAGCAGTTAAGAGAGGCCTAGTCGGCTGGACCTGCTGACACTGCACAGGTATATATGTCCCACTGTGCATAAGAGAGAAAGCTGCAGCAGTTAAGATAGTTGTTTTCGGCCTGTATCACACATTCCTACAGTAAACCCACTGTTGTTGTGGGAAAATGGAGGAGTGACGGAGCTTCCAAGCAATGGAAACGAGAACAACAACGATTGTAGTAGTAGTAGTAGTAGTAGTAGTAGTAGTAGTAGTAGTAGTAGTAGTAGTAGTAGTAGTAGTAGTAGTAGTAGTAGTAGTAGTAGTAGTTAGTAGTAGTGTCTGGGTCTTATTACAAGGTATGGGGGGATCTATAGCCTCATTTGTTTTGTTTCGAATAGCCACATCTTCGACCACCTTTTCCCTGGCCGTTTGGGATGAACTTTGTCATCACCCTCCGACTATCTTGTGGTCTGCATATACGAATATTCAGGGTGGGCTAATGTGATATGAGTGGAGTACTCATGGGCTATAGATATAGATGATACGTTGCGGTCTTGTAGTCTCACGAATACGAGAATAATCCAAAGAATGGATTAACCCGGCGGATATTCCGTTAGTCGAGAGTAACGTTCTTTTAGGAATGTTCCCTAGGGCGGATAACCCGCTAGACGAGAGTAATGTTCCTTAACGCAGATAGGACCACGAAGTGAGAAGTTCTTATATTAGCAGAAGAACGACCGGTAGCCATAGGAATGTTCTGTAGGCGTACATCCGATAAGAGGAATTTAGGTCAGCTTGTGGCGTGGGGTGGGACGAGTATATCTGGGCGTCGAGTCCCTCCTGTGATGCGGAGCCCGCTCTAGGGTAGTGGTAAGGGTAGTACGAGGAAACTCTAAAAAGGAGACAGCGATCACAATTCAAAAAACATATATAGATATATATCCGCTAGGCCCCATGCCTTGTCTTGTGGCGAAGGTCCTAACATGGTAGTCATCATGCGAGACAGAAGGGACACAGCTAGAGTGCTATGAGGGCTGCGTGTACTAGGGACTACTAAAACCGAGAGACGCAAACTACCTCTCACTTCTCTACCAGAGCACTTCCTCAGCTCTCGTCATCAATGAGAAGATCTATATCAGATGAAGCGAAGCACCGCTTTCCAGCTGACAGAACCACCTGCGTCCTTACCACTACCCTATAGCGGCCACCGCTTCACAAATAGTAATAGTAGTAGTAGCAGTAGTAGTAGAAGTAGAAAGTAGTTGTAATAGTCGTAGTAGTAGTAGCAGTAGTAGCAGTAGCAGTAGCAGTAGTACTACTACTACTACTACTACTATTAATATTAATAGCAATAGTAGCAGTACTAACAGTAGAATAGTAATAGTACAGGGGACCATAGTAAATAGCACCTATACGGTACACACAAAAACCTATATATTTTCCTATTTTTACAACAATATTTGGTCCTAGTTACTATGGTCCCCCGTAATAGTAAAAGTAGAAGTAATATTAATAGTAATATTAATAGTAGAAGTAGTAGTTGTAGTAGTGGTATTACGGGGGTACATAGTTAACAGGACCTATGGTATACATAAAAACCTATATATTTACCTATTTTTACTAACAAAAATTGGTCCTGTTAACTATGGACCCCCGTAATAGTAGTATTAATTATTATGTTTGATAGTGTTAATAGTGGTAGGAGCAGACGAGTGGGCGAGAGCGATACTGGATGGTCACAAAAAACCAGGCATATTTATGGGCATTGAGGTTTTGGTCGCTGCTTCGTCGGAACGATCAGAAGGGGGGGCGCTGTTTGGCGGATGAGAGGCAGGGGGCGCTTTGGTCTATCAATAGGGAGTTTTGGGGAGCTTTTGTGCGTCAAAAGTGGTTCGTGATGTCGTTCTTTCACGAGTCTTCTTTTTTGTGTCTTCGTTTCTTTTTGCGATTAACCCACGCCGCACATAGTCACATGTACACATCCATGATACCTCGCATATTATTATAGTACTCCATTAGACTCATACCATCCACATTATATGTGTGTGTGTAAATGGATAACTAGTACCACAGGTACTATGCTGCTGTAGAATCTAAAACATAATATGGAAGTTGCTATAATATCAATCAGACCTGAATACTTGACAAAAATTACACACAAAAAAATGCAACCCATTCGCATATGATTGTCAGATGGACGGCAAGCCAAACACACAGAAGAAGTACTCTACAACCAGTAACTACTGCTCTACGTTATGTTCGTATAATCCATGCCGTACGCACGTGAGAGAGTAATATTCAGTCAGTGCGCATGATACCATGCATGGTTTATACCACAGTTCGGGCTACGAGGTATTATATGGAGTATTTATTTTACCCTGCACCAGGTACACCGTGATGCGTAGCATAATGATCCAGTGTCCAGGCATCGAACCTAACTTTGATGAGATCCGTTCGTCCGATCGTTCGATCGATGGTCGTTCTCGATGTCGGTCGTTCAACTTTGCGAAAATACGTAATCACTGCTAGATTTTATGCCCCGCCAATCGGCGCCCTTACACACCACCACAACCCTTGTCACGCCCCCCCCCCCCCCCCTTGCCCCCCCTGCATCACTGTAGTTCAGTCCGAGGACCGTTGAGAGTTCCACAAACAGGGAACGTTGGGAAAATGAAAAAATACGTCCGTTGGCGGCATGTCATACGATTTACAGGTAGGTATAGTTGTTGTTGTGCCCCATGCTTGTGCCCCCTAACGGGCGTATATCAATCAGTAGTTCGTCGTCTAGGCACTCTCCACACTACAACTAACTGGTAGTACACTACCATTTTCGATGGAGGTGCACCACCTCCTCCTCCTCCTCCTGCTCCTGATATTTTATGGGGCTCCTGACTTGAGGAGCTCTACGAGTGAGTATATAACACGTACAAATGCATGCAGCCATGCATGCATGCCGTACACTACATACAATCAAGATAATGCACCCCCTATTAATAATAATAGGACGATTTTCAAAGCCGGGTTTTTCTGGCGTATAGACCGAGGGCGCATACGCTGAGCGATGCGTCCACTGCGCGACCCTCTCGGCGAAATCTTTCCAAGGTCACCATTTTTGTCGTGTCTGCCCCCCCCTTAAGCCATGTTTTGGAGGAAACCGGGTCCGAAATTCGTCCCACTCCTGGGGTGTGTCATCTCAAAATCAACAAGCAAGGGTTATACGGTATACGAAGTATGTATGTATAGAAATAACTGCAGAGTGATACGTGTATAGGTCTGGTATGGGGCTTAAGTATCGTATTGATCGGAAAAAAAAGCGGAAAACACTACAAGACTAAGACTGATATTCCAACGATCGATGTGCAGCAGCAGCATAGGCAGGTGCGTGTTGTTTTGTAGAATTCCTCAGACGGTTGAGCAGCCCCGTCTGTCGTAAATGTTTTTCTTTTGGTCAAAAAATATCCGCTATTTAATATTATTGCGGAGGACCATAGTAAATAGGACCAAATATTGTTAGTAAAAAAAGGCAAACATATAAGTTTTTGTGTTTGTACCGTAGGTCCTATTAACTACCTGGTATGGTCCTCCGTAATACGGCTGCTGCTGTAGTACATGCACTCCTCCTGTCGCAGCACGCGTCGGCTAAAGATGCACTAAAGAGGCACTAAAGAGTAGGCACTAAAGGGGACCTACAAAGCTATAAAAAGGCACTAAAGAGGGCACTAAAGAGGCACTAAAGAGGACCTATAAAGCTATAGAAAGGCACTGAAGAGGGCACTAAAGAGGACCTAAAGAGGACCTATAAATATACAAAAAAGGCACTAAAGAGGGCACTAAAGAGGCACTATAAAGACGCACTGAAGTTGTACTGAAGTTGCACCAAATAGGCAATAAAGAGGCACTAAAGAAACACTAAAGACGCCAAAAAGAGGCACTAAAGAGGCACTTAAGAGGCACTAAAGAGGCGCTCAAGAGCCACTCAAAAGAGTAGGCTCTGAAGAGGCACTAAAGAAGCCCCAACGTGTTAGTTGTGATGTCATATGATGTAGCATGATAGTACTCATTCGATCAGGTTATTTTTATAACCAGCAAACATATGCAGTACCAGTCTGTTCTCGAATTCGGTGTTCTCGTAGAATTCGAAGCGAAGTATGTGTCGTGCCTGTAATATCCAGTAGGATGACATGGCATTGTATTGTCTACTGCTGTGCTTATGCTTGCGTAACAATGTAGCATATCTGCGGCGTAGTTTTGTGACCACAGAACTTGCATCTCTCTCTAGGATGAAGAATCGGCACGGACACTGGTCGTGCTGGATGTCGACAGGTAGAAAGAACGGTTTAATGTGAAGAACACAAACAAACATAATATCCGGGGCACTCCCCTCGCCATGTGTAGTGTATACAGTAAATACCTGGCACCATTCGTAGGAGAACACTGCTGACTACTGTATCATAGTACTGCTGTAACCAGTATGATAATCTTGATCCCGTTGGCCACCTGACCAATGAGCACGGCGCTTTTGTTCCAAGGATACCATCCACTACTACCACTGCTGTAAAATATAATCTATCAATGACCTACAGAAAACATGGAAGAACGACATTCAGTCATAGCATCTCCACAGGCGCACGCTCGAGACATGTATGTATGGGCCTCTCATCCTTGAGACTCGCGCTATACAAGTAGGAGGTGCGTGTACATGTACAGGACACCTCATTTTCTGAGCTCCTCAGTTAACCCTTTCAAGACCGCAGTCCGATTTCGGGGATATAAAACTATTACGGGGGGGGGGTCCATAGCTAATAGGACCTATGGTATACATAAAAAACCTGTGTATTTACCTATTTTTACCAACAGTATTAACCCTTGTAAGGCTTGCAGTCCCGTTTTGGGGACAAATCACTTGGAATTAGACTGGTTTGTCCCAAATCGGGACTGACTGCGGTCCTATTCACTACGTATAGTCCCCCGTAATACTTCGAGTTTGATGATTTATGCCCAGAATGGGACTGACCGCGGTCCTAAACAAGAGGGTCAAATAGAAAAGCCGTCAATAGCGTCTTCGAAAAATGCTGTAAGGATCACCTGGGCTGGGTAATCGATCGCTGTTTTACCCCTATACTGCGGTATAGCTCAGTACAGAAAAACATCTATCTTCGGATTGAGCGTCGTCAGCAGTACGCGGGCTCGAATCTCACTTCGACCGTTTTGTTATTTTATATAAGAAACGCTTGCGCGTTCGTCGCTAGCAAACACTTATTATCTCCCTGGTCCCCCAGGTATTGAAACGCAGCAAGCGGGTAGGTCAGCGTGTGTGCGGCCGTATACGGTACGGACGCCCCAAAGATCCCGCCGTTCAGAAAGGGTGTACTCGATATCATGCATGGCCGTATAATAGCCGTATGACCATAACCACTCGCCTCCCTACAATGTCGGGACGGAGCACATCGGGTTGTCACCGACCAGCCAGCCAGGCAGATATTGCTTTACACAAGCGCGAGAAGCACCACGAGGTGTTGGGCGAGTCGCATTGGAGGGTGAGCTGTATCCTATCAATACCAGGAACCGCTTTTGAGGCGGATTTTCTTGCATACCGAGGGGGGGGTGGGAGGGGGAGCATAAGGATTACCTGATGGGCTGGATAATCGATCGGCATTTTACTCCTATTACCTTTTCACGCAAAATTTAAAACCTAAGCCGGGAACACAATCAATCGCGCGCGGCCTACGTACTACGTAGACATCTACTACTACTGGTTGTATCGAATAACCTTGAAAATTACAAGTTGGATCCAACGGCATTGGGGTATATAGCTTCTCCACTTCCTACAGAATATGTGCTACTCTGCCTGGCAATTTACTGCCCCGTCCGTATGTATTACGAGGGACTATGTAGGACCTACGGTACGCACAAAAACCTATATACTTTTATATTTTTACTAACAATATTTGGTCCTATTTACTATGTATGGTCCCCCGCAAAAATAGTATTTGACGTTGGCTGTGCTGTGTGCCGCAGGTAGATTTTTGCTTGTGGTTTCGTGTATATTTCCACCACCACTTTTTTCTCAAGGTGTGGCTTATGTTTGTGGCGAAGGATTTGGCCATGACTTACAACATGATCTATCCAATGTTCAAATTACTGGGTAGTACCAGTAGGCGGTGCGTAGAGGAGAAATATATCGCCCGTTTGATCGCCTTTTCGATACAAATCCGGGTACTTTTATTTCGTGCCTCATCATCACACAACATCGAATATATCATACATATATGATATGAGGTACCTGGTACCTGGCACAGCAAGTACCTCGTATCAGTATATTATACCATCATCATCATCATCATCATCATCATCATCATCATTCATCATCTCATCATCACCCGACCACCGAGCGAGCCATTCGTTCGTTCGACGTTCCACCCGCCCGTCTGCCCGTCCGTCCGTCCGTCCGTCCGTGCCCTGCCACGCCGCGCCGCGTAGTAAGCGCCCGCTCTCTACACTATGGCGTCGAAGGGCCAAGGGATCTCATGCGCGCAGCAAAAAAAGCAACCACCACCAACCAACATCAGACCAGCGACAACAACAGCAACAGCAGCAGCAACAGCAGCAACAACAACAACAACATCATCAAGCGAAGCATCACAACACAACACAACAACGACGACAACAACGACTGCGGCAGCAGCGGTGGCGGCGGCGGCGGCGGCAACTGTACCGGCAACGGCAACAGCAACAGCAATGACAACAAACAGCGACAGCACCTACAATTAATAATTGGTGTTGGATGTTGTTGACAACCGTTTTGCCAAAAATAACACCAACTATATAGGCAACTGCTACGTACAGCAGTGCTACATCTGAATCATCAGTAGTAGTACCCCGGTATTAATAGTGTAATGTTCTCTAATCTGGGGTCGCATGCGGCCTGTGTCCATCTACCTCTCAATCAGTGCACTTACTTGCCTGCTGTTTTTACCTGTTTGTTGTTTGTCTGCTGTATACGCTACTGCTGTCTCCGAGAAGACACTACACATTTATTGGCAGAGAAGTAGCAATGGTAGTATTGGTATTAATAGTGGTAGTAGTATAGTAGCAGTAGCAGCAGTAGTAGTGGTAGTAGTGGTAGTGGTGGTGATAGTAGTAGTAGTAGTAGTAGTAGTAGTAGTAGTAGTAGTAGTAGTAGTAGTTGTAGTAGTAGTAGTAGTAGTAGTAGTAGTAGTAGTAGTAGTGTTGGTAGCAGTAGTAGTACTAGCAGTAGTAGTGGTAGTATTGTGTAGTTAGTTTGTATAGTAGTAGTAGTGGTTGTAGTGGTAGTAGTTGTAGTATAGTAGTAGCAGTAGTAGTAATTAGTGGTAGTAACAGTAGCGTTAATAGAAAGTAGTAGTAGTAGTAGTAGTTAGTAGTGGTAGTAGTAGTAGTAGTAGTAGTAGTAGTGGTAGTAGTAGTAGTAGTAGTAGTAGTAGTAGTAGTAGCGTAGTTAGTAGTAGTAGTAGTAGTGGTAGTAGTATAGTAGTAGTAGTAGTCGTAGTAGTATCACGGGGATCCATTAGTGAATAGGACCAAATATTCTCAGTAAAATAGGTAAATTTATAGGTTTTTTATGTACACTTTAGGTCCTATTAACTATGCATCCCCGTAATAGTAGTAGCGGTTGTAGTTTGCTAGCAGTAGTAGTTGTAGTACAAGTACTATTAATAATAGTAGTTATTAATATACAGTATAGTTGCAATAGCAACAATGACATCATGGACGCTGTACCAGTAACTATTATAGCTACCAGTACGTATTGTAGTATAGTATTTCAACCGATTCTTCGAAGGGTGTTTCTATCTACCTGGAAGGAGTTGGCATGGAATAGCGCACCTCGTGCGATAACGATGCAACAGCGTCTACAGCATTACGTAGGGTTTTGACGTTGTTGCCGTTGAATGCCGTCGGGGTTGCTACGATGAACAAAGGTCCGTATATCGACTACAGCACAGTACGGCGCCGCGCGCAGGTCTTTCTGTGCCCTCGAGATGAGGCTTCGCTGTTGTGAAAAAAATGTGAAGATGTGCATGGGTTTTGAACTATCCCATCCTTCTCTCTAAAATTCCACAGTTAATTGCGGTCGTACAAACACAGCACACAGTACGCCTACATCAACCAAACCACGTAAGTCATGTACCAGGTAGTCAAGGTGCGTGCGAGATCGGAGTAGAACACCGTGTTTTTTTACTGCTAAATAGAATTACGGGGGGGGGTCCATAGTTAACAGGACCTATGGTGTAATAAAAACCTATATATTTGACTATTTTTACTACCAAAATTTGGTCCCGTTAACTATGGACCCTGTAATAGCGTATCGCAAAATTCTATCTATTTTACCAATCAACTCTTCTTGACATTTCCGTGATGATTCTGAAAACGTTACCGGCGGCGGTGGCATTGCTTACGGCCGCGTGTACTGGTATATACCTTCCGCCGCCGTTGAACACGGGGCCGTTCGATGGAGAAAAGTGCGGGGTTGCTCATATTCGTAGCTGTGTGATGCCTTGCTTTGCTTGCCATTACGGGGGACCATAGTAATAGGATACCTACGTTACACACAAAAAACCCATACATATATACGAAGTGTGTGTACTATTTTTACTATTATATAACAACAATATTTGGTCCTATTTACTATTATGGTCCCCCGTAATACTAGATCTCTCCTGTTGTTGCACCTCCCATGAAGAACCTGTCGAGACGGGGGACAACGTTTCGTTCAATGCGATGGGTCTCGCTCGACGTAAACAACCTGCACATAACATCCTCGGTGTTGATCTCGGTAGATACCCGCAAGGACCGCGCGTTTTCGGGGCTTGTTCGATCTCCGTTTGGATGTATGAATAGCGATGCACATTCTCCATGTAGTCGGAGAGTTTTTTTGTCGGGCATCGCATCCGCGTCTCAAAAAACGCAGAGTCATTTAAAAGCGGGAACGGTTTCAGCCTTGGAACATGTTGCCACCGACGGCTCGCTTTCCTTCAGAGGGTGTTGTTCACCGTCCCCTGCTGTACTGCTTGCACTGCTGCGTGTGCTGCTTTGTTGCGAGAGTGAAGACGTGCCGGAAAAAAAAAAAAAAACAAGCAGAGTAAATAAAAACATCAGCTGAGTGGTTTTGTGCGGGACGATCCATGCTTTGCTTGACATGCACATCCTTCCATATCGATTAACCCTCATACTTCGGTAGGACTGCAGTCTCTCTAGATCAGTTTTGGGCACAAAGTACTCATAGTTTGGGTTGCTTGTCCCAAATCGGGACTTCAACCCTAAAAAATAGAAAGGTTTCAAGGAGGATACCCCCGGCGGTAGAGATGAAAGGTCCGGGCCTGAGGTAGCCCCTCTCAAGCAGCGCGCTCTCTCTTCTCTCGATGTAAGTTAAAAGACGAGACCTTGTCTCCTAAACTCCTTAAGCACGCAGGGACTGATAACTATGTTTATTCAATGTTATCATAGCCCGGACAGCTGTTTTTGTGCGAGATGCGCCCGAATTGACATTGCAAACGTATGTACCACACAAACAGCCACCAGTACCACTAACAGGAAGAAACCCAGATGAACCAGACAAGAAAACCTACGGTGCGTGATTTATTAGTGCCATTCGGGTCCTACGTCCGGCTGTGGAACATCAACCTACCCCCATCTGTTAGTTGCCTCTTTTTACGCTCCCTTCGTTTGTCGCGAAGTTCGTTCGTCCACGCTCAAACCTCAAAACCAGCGATGGACGCGGTGCACAGGCGCGGGTCAGCCCCCCCCCCCGCCCCCGCCTCTTGTGTTCGTCGTGTGGTCCCTTGGCAATTCCCGTGCTGGAGCTCGTGAAGCGGGACAAAACCTTCCGCGAAATGGCGCTCGGGTCGGTCGCCGAGCTCGAGCGGCAAT
>JASSKH010000001.1:1161573-1218844 GCA_031763025.1 Macrocystis pyrifera
AACACATAAAACAAACACCCGGTACCTGGTGTCATCCAATCATCATTCACGTCATTTCAGGTATATGGTTGACGATGCATACAGACACCACATGCGTTGGCGACAGAGATTTATCGTACCTGGTACAGGTAGTTAGCGACGGTGCTGTTCCGGGGGACCGTAGTAAATAGGACCTACGGTACACACAAAAACCTGCATAATTCCGTATTTTTACTGACAATATTTGGTCCCATTTACTATGCCCCCCCCGTAATAGCTGCCGTTGTTGTTGCTGCTGTTACCGTCGTGGCTGTGACCCTCCCCCCCCCCCCCCCCCCCATGATATCGAATACACCCCCCCCCCCCCCCCCCCCCCCCACACTCCCCCCCATTTTGTGAGATTTTGAACGATAGAATGGGAACAATGATGGAGAAGGAAGGCAAGACAAGCGAAGGGCAATCAGGGTTAAGAGGATGGAGGTCGAGGATGGTCGGGTTTCCCGGTGAACCCAGTTATCCCGGTACTAGCGTAAGCGGACAACCCGTGCGCCGGGTGATTGCGCCGCTCAACCTTGCCATGAGGCGGGGGAGAAAAAGAAGAGATGGAGTTGTAAGGTCTCAATTAAAGTTTGTCGACGAGTTTGTGAGATCAAGGAGGCTCTCATCCCTCTCTCCGGTGACCCCAGAAAACCATCCAAATATATATTTTATAGCAACCCTTTCGGGGAAGCACAAAAAACCCACCGCATATGCCCCGTTGGACAATTTGCAGCTACATAAATCACACCAATCAACAAATCAGAACACATCAGACATTTGCGCGACTGTGAACAACTGATATGTTCACACAAGGGTTTGGGCCAAACCGTTAGCTGCGTAGACCATGTGTACGACACTAGGCGAAAATAATCAAAAGACCCAGGCAGGAACGACGCGGGGCTGACAGCGTACTGATTCTACTATATGGACAGAAGGCCTACGACACCAGTGTGGAGAAATGGAATGCGGAAGAGATGTGAGAAACAGGGATCAGAGAAAAGACGCGGAGAGTGATAAAAGGATAACGACAGAATGTACCAGACGTGCGGTGATGCTGGGAGGGAAAATATCGATGTATGTCGATATTTTACAAGGAGATGCGTACAGGGATGTTCGTTATCACCTAAAATTTTCAAGCTATATATTGACGACCTGATAGTAGCAGTCAAAGCAGCAAAGCAGGGAGTCACGGTGAGGTAAGGTACGGTGTCGGGATTGATGTTTCCGGGTGAATTTCGTGGGGATATCAGAAACACCCGAAGGATTGCAGAAACAGATACTGAAGGCGCTTGAATATTCTAGGAAATGGAGGGGTGACGGCGAACGAAAAGAAATGCGCATTTAACGATGCCAAGGTGAATCCGGTCGATTTCACTTGGAAGTGTGCACAAGAAGATGAATTACCGGTCGTAGACCAGTACACGTATCTTGGCGTAGAGATCTCAAAAGACAGAACTCTTGGGATACACATATGGCAAAAGCAACAGGAAAGGGTAAGGCACAAGTAGGCAAGATGGATGCGATCCTAACAGACCCGAAGAACCTTGACAGTAGGAATAAGAGGTGTATCCTGATGAATGTGATGGTACCAAATCTAGAATATGTAGGAGAAGTGTGGAAAGGAACGCAAAGTTCGTAAAACAGTTGGAGACAGTACAAATGACAACAGCTAAACAAGTACCAAGACGCTCAAGTACGACGAGTAATACAGTATTAGTATTCAGAGCAAGAACTGGGGATGTACCCACCTAACACAAATAGAGACGTGAGAAAGTTGAAATGACAATATACAGCGAGAAACATGCCAAAAAAGAGGATATCAGTCATAGTTGATAGAGCTGTGTGGGAGAAAGTAACGAAAGGGCGAGCTGGGAGAAGGCGGGGTAGCGTAGATGAGAAAATACGGAAGGGTGTAGGAGAAACAAGCAGAGATGATGTCCGCAGAGAAGTTCGGGAGGTGCAAGACAGAAGTAGAAGAAAGGATAGAAAGAAGGGATTGGCTAGCGCTAAGGAACAAGGTGACATCGGAAAAAACACCGATAAGCGGGGGGTTACGCGAAGAGATAGAAACGAGAACGTGTTTGCACGGCCCGATGGACTTCGCGAAAACCCTGAAACTGCGATTTCGTGTAGGGGACCTGGACCTGCCAGAAAGAAGAAAGAGGTATACCAGCAGCCGGGAGGAGGAGGAAGTAGATGCGCAGATGTGCCCGTGTGGCAAATTAATAGAGAGTAGAACTCACGTAGTAGGAGAATGTGAAATATACAAGGAGGAACGGGATGTGTTAGAAGAGGAGATGAGGAAAATAGACGAATGTGACATGGAGGAGTTTGATACAATGAATAACAGCGAGAAAACGATCGCTATCCTAGGAGATAGATGGTGGCCACAGGCGGCGAAACAGGAAGGGGATAAGACTAGCAACATTTTTCTATGTAGTATTGGAAACAACGTAATGAGCGCCCAATTGTTGGAGGTGTCTCTATTAGGAGTAGGAACGGTGCTCCGTCTCGAAAGGGATGCGTGGTCAAACGGTCAAATGACCAAGGCAAGCAACAAATGAGTTCGTCCCCCCGCCCCTCACATGCGAGGGTCTATGGTCATACGACTACGACCATGCATGACATGAGTATCTCCCCTCCGTGCCGGCATTGTATGTAGGGATGCCAGGGTCTATGGTCATACGACTACGGCCATGCATGATACGGAGTATAAGGGTACAACTCGCGCACCGGGGTGGTGCGCCGCTCGAGCTTGCCATGCGGCGCGGGAGCAGAAGTAGAGACAGTGTACGAAGTATCAACTATTGTTGTTGTCGCCGAAGTGAGTGCGAGGTAGGGCGCCTCGCATCGCCTTCTCGGATACTCAGAAGTCGTTAACAAAAAAAAAATCCCATCCGGGGAGACAGAACTGTCTCCGAGATCTCCCTAGATGAATTTGCAGCTACATGAATCACACCGATCAGCCAATCAAAAATGCATCAGACATTTTGGGCGACTATGAGCAACTGCTGTGTCCTACAGCCTTTCCAGTCGCGGCACACTGTCGTGATCACAGTGTCAATGCCGCGCGACTGCTGTTGTAGGCCTACAATCACCATCCAACACATGAGTGATTTTGTCGTGGCACTACAAGTAGCAGTGCCATCAATTCGAACACAAAAAATTCCTAAACCTATCACATGGAAAAAAAACAGCTGCCTCCCTGCTAAGACAGCACCAAAACCATCCAAAATAAAAATAAAAAACTCAAATTAAATGCAAATTTCTAGAACATTGTACTGTACTGGCGTAAACCTTCAGCAATCTCCCCAACACTCAATTGCCGTAACTAGGGACCTCTGTCCGCGATAATCAGACGGCAATCAGTTCGGTGAAACGGATCGACACAAGTTTACCGCAGTAGTCTCAAAACCTACAACCATTGGATCACACGCACGACCGCCCCCCGGCCGTGTGCACATCGCTCTTCGAATTCCCAAAAGCTCAATCAAACCCCCAAAGTACATCATAATCCTCTAAGTCAGTCGGTATAAATACCACCCGAATCTCTCGACGTTATATCAGTGATCAGTTCGTACGGCTTACCAAAGCTGTGTCTTCCTTGTAAACCAACCATGAATACCCATTGCATACATACCACACAAAAAATAAAGCAGTAATCTACAATGAATAGGTTCGTGCACGGACTGTAGTACCATAGTATTATAGCTCCTCCCTATGTATCTGACCGTACTTCGCGCAATAACGTCAATAGCAGCATTCACCAAATACTGCATGGGGGGGGGGGGGGGGGGGGGGGGGGGGGGGGGGGGGGGGGGGGGGGGGGGGGGGGGGGGGGGGGGGGGGGGGGGGGGGGGGGGGGGGGGGGGGGGGGGGTGGGGGGGGGGGGGGGGGGGGGGGGGGGGGGGGGGGGGGGGTAGGGGGGGGGGGGGTGGGGGGGGGGGGGGGGGGGGGGGGGGGGGGGGGGGTGAGGGGGGGGGGGAATCCAATCCAGTTACTTCCAACTAGATCGTCCAACTAAATTAACCGAGTTCCAACGGAAAAATATGGTAAAAGCCCCAACAAGCAAAAAATAATACCCATCATCCAGAATAATGCGCGCGGGCGGGCGGGCGGGGGGGGGTACACAATCCAGGTACGATACTAGGTAGCAAAATCAAAACGAAAATTCATGGGTCTCGACTCGAAGCACGTAGTGCGTACGTATTCGTGCACCATCTCCCGCCCGCCTTGCTACGAATCTGAGACGGATGCCTTTGCCGCGACCTTCGGGTCTCCAATCCGATATCCGGCCGCGGCTCAGGCCATCTTGTCCGTCTGGGTGATAGCAGTGTCGCTGCCCCGAAGGATTGAACTCGACGAAAGCAAGGGGCAGATACCGTAGGGACACGTGAGAGCACCGTACACCCGTTTTTGCTGGTCCAGTATAACAATCGCAAGAGTGCTCGAGTGCGTCAGAGAATAGGAGTGGGTAAAAATATTACTACCCGATACGGCTGTCCTTCCTCCCTGCTCGAATCAGCGCGTGCAAAAGCTCTTGCTGTACCGGTTTATACCCACTCCCGAAAGCAGCATTGAGAATCAAGAAACCATGTACGCACGAATGTCTGATGCATTTCGATTGGCTGATTGGTGTAATCAATGTGGCTGCAATTCATCTAGTAGGGAGATCTCGGAGATAGTTTTGTCTCTCCAGACTAGGCGCATATTTATTTGTGAACGACTTCTGAGGGTCCGAGAAAGCGATGCGAGGCGCCCTACCACGCGCTTATGCCAACTTACTCCGGCGACAACAACAACAACAACAACTGATCCTTGATACACTTTTTCTACTTCTGCTCCCGCGCCTCAAGGCAAGGTCGAGCGGGACACCACCCGGCGCACGGGCTGTCCCCTCATGACAGCCCGTGCGCCGGGTGGTGCGCCGCTCGACCTCGCCATGAGGCGCCGGAGCAGAAGCAGAGAAACCGTACGTAGGTAGTATCAATCATTGTTGTTGTCGCCGAGGTAAGTGCGAGGTAGGGCGCCTCTCATCGCCTTTCCCGGGCCCCTACAAGTCGCGCTTTCACAAGTGAATATGTATCCCATCCGGGAGACACAACTATATCTCCGAGATCTCCCTGGATGAATTGCAGCTACACAAACCACACCAATCAGTCAACCAAAATACATCAGACACATGCGCGACCAAGAGCAACTGTTATGTCCTACAGAGTGCACCCCTCACCCCTCCCCCGGCGGTTTCCACCGGGCGCCGACCACGCCTACGCTGTGGTAACATCAAAATACAACACCCCCTGCCCCGTCCCCCCCCGACCACCCCCTCCCCCTCCCTCCCTCCGCCCCCCCCTCCCACTCTCATTCCCTCCCCCCCCCTCGCCATGCCTATGGTCATACGACTACGGCCATGCATGATAATGTGTACCCCCCCCCCCCCCCCCCCCCCCCCCCCCGCTCGCTCGCCCTCCACACGACGCCAACTATACCTAGGTTGTGATGTTTGTCGTAGCACCATCAAAGAAAACACCCTCCGCCCCATCGCATGCATGGGATATCGCGTAGGGCCTCTCATGGAAATGGACAAGAAGTTACCGACGACTTGCCGAAGACACCAGAGGTACATTTAATTTATAACGGACAAGTGTACCACACAGACCAACCTTGCGAAAAATATCCTTACTAATAATATTATAGAGAACGGACAAACAACCACCGACTGCGCACGACCTGTCAAAATATCTGCGGAATCTGGGCAACGAACTACCGACGACTACCGTGTCAAAGATCCTTGCGATGGGGCAAGTAACTCCGAAGATATAGATCCTTTGGAGCGAACTACAGCAGTAGTAGCGAGCGACTACCGACGGCATTTTAAAGATCCTTGGGAATGGACAAAGTCATTTTACCGACGAGTTTGCCGAGGATCCTTGGAATAGACAAAAAAAAAAAAAACTACAGGTATCGAAGACCTGCCGGAGGCCCTTGGGATGGAGAGCAAAACTACCGACGACCTGACAAAATATCTTTGGGATGGTCAACTACATACATACAGCACATTACCGACGACCTGCCTAAAATATTTTTTTGCCCGAAAAATATTTAGAGACGGACAACAAACTGCCGACGACGTGTCAAAAGATCCTTGGAAAATAGGCGAGTAACTACCGACGACCTGCCAAATATCCTTGGAAAATAGGCGAGTAACTACCGACGACTTGCCAGATATCGTTGGAAAATAGGCGAGTATCTACCGACGACCTGCCAAATATCCTTGGAATGGACAAGAGTAACTACCGACGACATGTCAAAAGAATCCTTGCAATAGGGGAGCGCCTCCCTAGGCAACCTGCTCAAGATCCTTGAAATGGACGAGAAACTACCGACGACCTGCCGAAGATCGACGGAATGCAAGGGCTAACTACTGTACTATAGATCCCTCCTGCCCCACCCACGCATATCTCGTTCGCGTTGAATGAAGCGGTGCTTGATGCCGTAGGAAACCTGGCGCGTACTCCTCCCCTCCCTGATATGTACCAGGTATTGTCCGTACTTACAATTACGGGGGTCTATAGTTAACAGGACCTATGCCATACATAAAAACCTATATATTTAGGTATTTTTACTAACAATATTTGGTCCTGTTTACTATGGTCCCCCGTAATATATGTTTAAATACCTGGTGCATACCAAGGTGCCTGAGGGGAGCCCCCCCCCCGGTTCAAGCTCAACAACTACTCATGTGCCATGTTCGTTCCTTCGGCAATTAAAAAAATCCTATCTCGGCTTCGTCGAGAACTGCAGCACCCGGCGGGCGTACCCATCGATACCCAGCACACCCAGTGCAACTATTAATAGATACCACCCAGGCTGCGTTGAGAAACTACAGCAGTACCACGGATGGAGTTTTCTATGTATCCATTGACTTCCAGCACATGCAGCCCAAATAAATGCCACCCAGGCTTCGTTGAAAACTACAGCAGTACAACACAAGACGGAGGTTCTACATATCCATCGACCTCCAGCACACCCTGCGGTACTACCGTACGCCATTGACTTCCAGCACATCCAGTCCAAATAAATGCCACCCAGGCTTCGTTGAGAACTACAGCAGTACAACACAAGACGGAGGCTCTACATATCCATCGACCTCCAGCACATCCTGCGGTAGGTAGTACTGATAATATATGCATACTAAGGCTCCTCTACAAGGGAGGACCGCCTCCCCCCCCCCCCCCCCCCCCACCCGGCTTTAACTCAAATAATGACTGCTTGTATTAATATTGATACCTGAGGTACCATTTTCCATTATTTTATTTTTTTTATTTTTGTAGCGCGGAGTGCCCGAGCCACAGACAGAAGGCGTTCGGGTTCGAGAAGAATCAAGCACCTCTTGCGGCCAAACGAGCACGAGAACGAAAACATCCCGGATTGAACGGGCAAGGGCTGTTTGGTTACATACATATTCTGCACTTTTTCTCTCTCTCTTCCCCATTTATTTTTTCTCTTCGCCCTTCTTCTTTTCTCCCTCCCCCCCATCGATATGATAGTCGTCGCTCAGAGCCGGGGTCACAGAGATATTACGGGGGGCCATAGTACATAGGACCCAATAGTGTTAGTAAAAATAGCGAAATGTATAGGTTTTTTGTGTGTACCGTAGATCCTATTTACTATAGTTCCCCGTAATAGCAGGCTCTTCTACCCCCCTTCCCCATTCACACTGCGGTTCGCGCCTGCATTTCTTATTGCGACAAAATACTCCAGCCCTTTCTTCCCTCGTTGATTGGAATCGAATAGCGCGCCCACTATGACAGCCAGCCTACCTTGGAACTCCCAGAGAACAACCACAAAAACACTGATACTTTGAAGGATTATTTTAGTGTGATCAAACCGTCTACGAGCAGCGTGAGGCGGGGGGGGGGGGGGGGGTTCTACTCATTAACATGCATGGCCGTAGTCGTATGACCATAAGACCCTCGCATCCCTACAACGCCGGGCCGGGACGGAGCATGTCGGGTTTTCACCGACCAGGCAGACATTTGCTTGCACCAAGCGCGAAGCGCCGTGAGGTGATGGGGGGGGGGGGGGGGGGCTCTTAGAAGTACGGATGGATAGGAAATGATCGTGTTGCGCGCCCTTTTTGCCGAACGAAAATCCTTGTACTGAAACTCGGGACGGAAACCACTCTACGTCACCCCCCGCCCCCTTCCTCCTTCGCATCCACACACTTAACGTTACCGACATCGTCGCTTTTTTGTTTACCGTCGATTCTCCACTCTCCACTCTCCCGAGGGAGTGGCTGGGTTAACCCCTTTTTAGTACCGCAGTCCCGATTTGGGGACAAACCGGTCTAATTCCAAGTGATTCGTCCCCAAAACGGGACCGCGGTACTAAAAGGGTCAAGCGGCCGTCCTAACAAGGCGTATAGTTTTCCTTCCTGGTAATCGAAAACAAACACCTCGTACGTACGCGTTCAGGAAAGCTAACGAGACTCGTCAGCAACAACGCATTTTCCCTGCCGCATGCAAGCATATGCCGTCGGGGGCGGGGGGGCGGGGGGGGGGGGGGGGGGGGGGGGGGGGGGGGGGGGGGGTTGGGAGAGAGATGAAATTAAGGAGGTGCACGGTAACCAAGACCCATCATATACATAAAAAGCATATATATCACACGCAACATGTATAATGTATATACGAAGTATATATACTCCATCTTATACATAAAAAGCATATATACACGCAACATATATACGAAGTGTATATATACTCCAGTATTTTTACTATTACGGGGGTCCATAGTTAGTAAGACCTACGGTATACATAAAAACCTATATGTTCACCTATTTTTACTAACAAAATTTGGTCCCGTTAACTATGGACCCCCGTAATAAAAGCATATTTTTGCCCTGAATGCTATCAGTTGCGTCGAACGCCCGACAGGGTCCATGTTGCAAGCCGCGCACGTGTGTATAATACACACCAGTAACACGCAACGATGACAACACCCTTTCTTCGGACGAGTTTAACCCTTTCTTTTAGGACTGCAATCCCGTTTTGGGGCACAAATTACTTACGATTTGACTGCTTCGTCCCCGAAACGGGAGTGCAGCCCTAAAAGGGTGAAACTAAAAAAAGCGTTACTATTGTTATTAATATTATAATGTTTATTATTATTATTATTATTATTATTATTATTATTATTATTATTATTATTATTATTATTATTATTATTATTATTATTATTATTATTATTATTATTATTATTAGTAGTAGTAGTAGTAGTAGTAGTAGTAGTAGTATTATTACTATTATTAATATTATTATTGTTCTTCTTCTTCTTCTTCTTCTTTTTTTTTATTACTATTACTATTATTATTACTATTGTTGTTATTTTTTCTCTCTCCACCGTAAACGGGAAGAGTGAAAAAACTCGGCCGAGCGACGCGTCTTATCAAGGAGTGACGATCTCGACGAGATCTCCCCCCCCCCCCCCGCCCCCCCCCTCCGGAAAAAAGCCGCTAAATTCGTTAAGGATGCGCCCCCGGTGTATATGGAGCAAAAGGGATCCCATTTTTTTTTTTTCCCTCCCTGGGGTGTGTGTGCTGTCTATTTACCACCAGTGTGATCTTCATGGCAGAGCCCAAACGCATCTTAATATGTTATCGGTCATAGTGGTACTGCAGCACGTGGCGAGGGGATGGCCGCGGAGTAGGTCAACGCTAACGAGATTCCATCGGGTTGATCGAGCCCCCCGACGTTCACGCATTTGTTCGTTTTACGAGGAAGAAAGCCACTATCAATACTACGCCTGTTCGTTGGTACTTACGGTCGCGCGACCCAAGCAAACCGTCCCAACAAGTGTACTAAGGGGGGGTCCATAGTAAATAGGACCTATGGCATACATAAAAACCCTATATATTTACCTATTTTTACCAACAAAAAATTTGATCCCATTAACTATGGACCCCCGTAATAGTTTCAGTTCGAGCGCTTTACTTATTACGGGTTACGGGGGGCCATAGTAAATAGGACCTACGGTACGCACAAAAACCTGTATATTTACCTTTTTTTACTAACAATATTAGGTCCTATTTACTAGGGTCCCCCGTAAACAGTCAAGTCGCGTGACTCGAGATGCCAGCCCTCTTCCAACACGAACTCAAGTCACGCGACTCAATCAAGCAGCCCAATACGTATACCTGCAGTTCTTCCCAACACTATTTTTTAGTCACGAAACTTAAGGTACACTGCACTTCCTTCTAACGGGAACAAGCGGTGATCAAAGGAATAAGCGAGGTTCTTGTTTTTTCCTCGAGTTTTCTCCAAGGATCCAATGACCTTTCGTCATTTTTTTTTTTTTTTGCTCCCGATAATAATCTTGCCTCGCGACATCCGAGGATCTTCAAACAGGTCGTCGACGTCAAGAAGACAGGACTATACTACTTACTGTCCACGGGGAGGAAGTGACACATGACGAGCGTGTAAACGGACAATACCCGCGAGCCATACTGATGTTGAGCCATCCTTCTGCAAGTCAGGCAGTCAGTCAAACAGGCAGTCAGGCAGTCAGGCAATCAGGCAGTCAGGCAATCAGGCAGTCAGGCAGTCAGTCAGGCAGTCAGGCAGTCAGGCAGTCAGGCGCACGGTACCTCCCCCGTCCGGGACCCCGAACCTATCCGCCCAAAACAAATGACGACTTCTCTCGTTCTATCAGCCGCCTGCGACCAGCGCGAGGAGCCTCCCAGGAGTAGACACGGGTACGTAGGATCGTGTCGCGCCCCGCCCGTCCGGACCGTACTCGTACGACTCCTTGCACTAAAACTGTAGCTACTCGGGGACGAAAAAACCATTTTTGTACCATCCCCCCCCCCCCCCAAAAAAAAACAAACAAACAAACAAACAAACAAAACACGCGGTGACCGCTTTCCTCGTAAAATCGTCACCTCATCTCGTCAGTTTTGCTTTCGGAGTCCTTAAGAGGGTTCGCGCGAAGTTTGTCTGCGTACCTTAGACGAAACCGAGGAGGAACGAATGCGTACCAACATATTTGTCCCCCCAAAATATAATTTAGAAGTTATAAAACAACCATTTTGATGGACAGCGGGTTTCTGGTAGATGCTTCTGAGGGAGTGCTCAAGGAGGGGAGCGGTCGTTGTCGGGCGGATGAGATGGAGGGATGTTGGTTGTGGTAAGTCTTCATGAAGTTATAAACCAACCATTTTGATGGACAGCGGGTTTCTGGTAGATGCTTCTGAGGGAGTGCTTGAGGAGGGGAGCGGTCGTTGTCGGGCGGATGAGATGGAGGGGTGCTGGTTGTGGTATTTCTTCATGAGCGTCACATCGGTTTCGATTCGTCGTATGGTACTGCTGCGCTTTTGTTCTGGAGAGTCCTTCACTCCTTTCTGTTCCTCAGCCTTTTTTGGAACAGCACTACACATTCATTCGTCGGTTGGCAAGAACAATAATAATAATAATATAAATTCAATCGTAAGGACTCTTCCTGTTCTGCAATAACACTATTTACGGGGGTCCATAGTTAACAGGACCAAATTTCGTTGGTAAAAATAGGTAAAGATATAGGTTTTAATGTATACCATAGGTCCTATTAACTATGTACCTCCCTCCGTAATACAAGCATTCGTCGGGTGGCAAGCATAACAATAGCATTAATATATGAACAGCGACGACGTACTCACTGCTGTTTCCTCAAGGGCGCGAAGGAGAACAAGACCAGAAGGACGCAAAGAAGGAAGGAAGGAGGAAGGAAGGAAGGAAGGAAGGAAGGAAGGAAGGCGGCACCTAGATACGAAACAGCGCGTACATACGCTCGCTGCTCAAGAAAAAAGCTTGATAAAAAAAAAAAAAAAAAAAGGCGCGGGGGAGGGGGGCGGGGGGGGGGGGGGGGGGGGGGGGGGGGGGGGGGATGTACTCATGTCAGCTGCTCGTAGTCATAGTCCTATGACCATAGACCCTCCCTCGCATCCCTACAAATGCCGGGGCTATATAGCGTGAGACGCCGGCAACTGCTGTAGCAGAGGGCTGAAACAAAAACGTGGAGCCAATCGATGGCCCACCCCTTGGGGCCCCTGCAAGGCTATCGTTAATAATAGCTGATAGACACACAACACGTAAAACGCGGCGAGATCGTTACCGTATGAGCCCCTGTCTGACGAAAACTTGGAACCATACCACCATGTACCGAAACGTAACTGCAGTTTGTATATAAATAATCAATACAACCGTACCTTAAAATTCGATACATATTGGTATAATACATGTACCAGGTATATATATATATATATATATATTTTTTGTAAATGTACCAGGTATACCGTACGTGGAACCGGATCGACAAACAACATTTTTTTTTTTTTTCCCGCCCTTCTGTGAGGTAACGTTCAGCTCCGGAGTTGTTGGAGCCTGCCGTCCCGTGGCGGCCACGGGCTGCATTGCGGCGATGAGTCGAGCTCCTTTCTTCGGGACGTTTTTTTTTTAAGAGGGGAGAAACTTGACGAGAGCCAAAAAAACAGAGTGGCGATTGACAGCCACGGCGGCCGGTCACTACGTCACTGCATGCTTGGCGCAATTGATGGTACAATATATGGTGTCTGCGTTGCAAGAGTTGGAAAGAGTCGTGCGGTGCGGCGCCGGCGCTTCCGCCCGTGCTGCTGCTGCGCACTCACTCACGCTTCAGGCTGCTCGTAGACGTTTGACGACGTCAACTTTTATCCATTCGCTAATCTCGGGGGTCCCAGAGAGACCTACCGCATTAACACTCAAGATAACACCCCCCCGCCCTCCCCCCTATTATATATATTGTATATGGGTTGGGTTGGCGTCGGTTGGCAATGACACCGTAAAACATGCCGCTCACTACGTGAGCTAGACATCCAGGGTACCGTTTTTTTTTTTTTTTTTTTTTGTTTTTTTTGGGCGGTCGCCTACATCCGGTCGTCGAGTTATGTCATTTGTGCGAAGTAAATAACCTTTACTCTGCACAAGGGAATTGATCGTATCACGTAGTGTTCCAAGGTAAGGCGCCCAAGAGGCAGTTACATAGTACTCCCATTGCTGTCGCTGGAAGTGGCCACACCGGTAATTAAACTAACTCATTGAAGCTGTCATCCATATGCAAGAAAGTCCGCCTCACAAGCGGTTCTTAGTAGGATGCAGCTCACCCTTCATGTGACTCGCCGGACACCTCACGGCGCTTCGCGCTTGATGCAAGCACAGTCTGCCTGGTCGGTGAGAACCCGACATGCTCCGTCCCGGCATTGTAGGGATGCGAGGGTCTATGGTCATACGACTACGGCCGTGCGTGAGATCGAGTACATCTCTCCTGTCGAGTACACCCCCCCCCCCCCCCCCGCCCTCCCCCCCCCCTCTGGGACGAGTTTCAGCCCCCCGGTTTTCCTCCCGAACATGGGAGGGTACACACACACACACACACCAAAAAAACAAAATCGAAAACAATGGTGGCTTTGGAAAGATTTTCGTCCGAGAAAGGTTGCATCTTAAGAAGCATCGCTCGTCCTACTCAGTTGTCGACAAACCCAGCTTCGAAAATCGCCCGAGGGGGTGGGGTGTGCTATATTATCACCCCGGTGTGATAGTGTCATACGGTAATTGCGGGAACAACAACGCAACCCTCTGGGACCTGGGATGGATTTCACTGCCGATTTCCTCCGAAGCATCGGGGCGGGCGGGCGGCGGGGGGGGGGGGGGGGGGGGGGGGGGGGGGGGGGGGGGGGGGGGGGGGGGGGGGGGCGTACTCATTTGTTGCTTGCATTAGCCATTTGGCCATTGACCACGCATCCCCGGTCCTACTCCTAATAGAGACACCTCCAACAATTGGGGGATCGTTACGTTGTTTCCATATATTACGCAGAAACTTTTTGCTATTAATCCTATCCCCTTCCTGTCTGGCCGCCTGTGGCCACCATCTATCTCCTACAGCTAGGATAGCGATCGTTTTCTCGCTGCTATTCACTGTATCAAACTCCTCCATGTCACATTCGTCTGGGGGGGGGCTGTCTGGCTGGTTTATAGATACAAGGCCACGCACAACGAAAATGCCCGCGGCTGTGGGAAGACTACGCCGACATTTCTTTTTCAATAGACGCATCGCTCGGCGCGCGCGCGTACGGTACACACTCTCACCGCTGTGTCGAGAAACTCACAGCTTCAAAATCCAACCCGCCGGGGGCGGGGGGGGGGGGGGGGGGGGGTGGCCGGCTGGCTGTGCTATCTTGCGTGTCATACGGGCGCGCCGGGGCTCTCTTTTTGGCATCCACACACTCCTATTGTAATACTAACCCTTTTGGTGCTGCAGTCACGTTTTGGGGACAAACCGGTCAAATTCCAAGTAATTTGTCCTCGAAACGGGACTGCAGTTCTAGAAGGGCCAAGAGTAACACAGCAGTCTAGGGGTAAGGTCAGTCGAGCCGTCACACCACGGTCTCCCAGCGACCTATATATAGACTATTACGGGGAGCCATAGTAAATAGGACCAAATACAATTATTAAAAATAGGTAAATATGTGGGTTTTTGTGTGTACCGTAGGTCCTATTTACTATGGCCCCCCGTAATAGATGGCTGGTAATGAATGAACTCTGGTCGGAAATACAACGAACATTTGGCCTTCTTATTAATGTATAAACGCTCATTCTTTCTCCGCTCGTGAGCGCTACTGCTGTAATCAGAAAGCATGGTATGGTACACGCACGTAGTTTTGAAAGAGGGGAGAAAAAAAAAAAGAAGGAGGGGAAAAAAGACTACTACTACTACTACTACTACTACTACTACTACTACTACTACTACTACTACTACTACTACTACTACTACTACTATTACTACTACTACTACTACTGCTGCTGCTACTGCTACTACTACTACTACTACTACTACTACTACTACTACTACTACTACTACTACTACTACTACTACTACTACTACTACTACTACTACTACTACTACTACTACTACTACTACTACTACTACTACTACTACTACTACTACTACTACTACTACTGTACTACTACTACTACTACTTACTACTGCTACTACTACTACTATTACTACTACTACTACTACTACTGTACTGTCTGTAAGAGAGCCTCACTCATCTGCGAGGAGACCGCTTTTTTTGGTTCGCCTCGAGACTCATCTTTGTGGCAAGCTTGCTTGGTCGGTGTGGCACCAAAGAATGTTCTATGTATACTGCTGTTGTACAAGAAGAGCGGTTCACAGAATGCATGGCGATGATGAATCGCAATCACGACAAGCGCATTCATTCGTCAGACACACGAGCGTGTACACAGCAGTAGTACTTCCAAGGCAGGTAATCGCGGACAGAACGAGCGGAAGATGCGACTATTGTATTATTGCTTTTTTTTTTTTCTTTTTTCTTTTTTTTTTTTTTTCGCCATCTCATGGATTATGCCCATGTGTACGTATTCGCCCTTTCTTTTCTCTCTCCTTCCTACAATCAACAGCAGTACGTAAGTATTATTAGTCGCAGCTCAGATCCGGAGTTTCAAAGCACAGGCTCTTCTTTCTCCCTCTTCCCCACGACATAGTATACAGTTTTTGCCCCTGGCAGACTTTTTTTTTTTTATCGCGAGAAGACTTCTTCTGCCCTTTCTCCCCTTCGTCGACTATTATACCATCGCGTTGCGCCTACACCCGCGCTGCTTACGACCACTAATTATTAGCGGGCGCTCTCAGCAGTTCATTCCGTTTTTTTTTTTATATGTTTTCGCAAAATAAAATATCATTTTTTTTTAAAATGTTCGACTCACCTGGAACTGCCGTACTGCTTGCTGCTGCTGTTGCTGCTGTAGAACTCCAGCGTCAACTCTCGTGTAGCGGGAGCATTCGAGGGTACCACTAACCCACCGGGACTATTATTAATAATAGTGTAACTGTTAATCGTTTTTAGGGCCTCACACCAGTCCCGTTTTGGAGAGCAAATTACTTGTAACTTGAGTGCTTTGTCCCCAGACACGGGAGTGCGGTGCTAAAAGGGTTGCTTACCGTAACTTACCGTAAAAGTCCTCTTGGTTTGGGAAGCCGGAGGGGGGAAGGAAAAAAAATGACGACACAAAAAGAGGGCGATTTCGTACAGCAACGAATGGCCACTGACTGACTGCGCGATTTTGATTGCGTCATGACACCGCTACGTCCCTGGACGTACAAGAAACAGTTTCTGTGTAAAAAATTCAAATAAAAAAGGCCTTCGTGTTCAGAAGACAGGTTTGGTACGAATTGCTACTTATAGTGCTAATGGTGTCCGATCCGAGAGACTAAATACAGCAGCTATTAATAGCTGGTGCTGCTGCTGCTGCAGCAGCAGTGCAGAAAAAAAAGCAGTGCAAGCAAACAGCAGTGAGTGCATGAAAAGTCAGTCGTATGTACACCAGGGTACGGCAAGGGAGGAGGAACATGATGATGGTGTTGATGATGATGATGATGATGATGGTGGTGGTGGTGGTCCTACCTACTACCCGCCCGTGCTGCTACTGGGCGCTCACCGATCACGCCGCTCGTAGACTGTTTGTTGACGACAAGACGGCAAGAACACCAGCGAACAAAGATCAATCATTGGTTTGGTCGCTGTCCTGGAGTTCAATCGGGGTGGTTTTGGTAGGTAGGGAGGGGCGGTGTGAGTTGGCTGACAATGACTATTACGGGGGACCATAGTTAATAGGACCTACGGTACACACAAAAAACTATACATTTCCCTATTTTTTACAACAATATTTGGTCCTTTTTACTATGGTCCCCCGTAGTAGGGAGTCTTATCGGGAGAGTTTTTTTCTCCCAGTATTTCCCAAGTTTGGAAATTATTGTAAAATATGTTCGGGGTTAAGATACGGAGGCGTTCTGTCACATTTCGCAAAATTCTTCAGAAGAAGAAGCAAAAAATCAGGAAAATTACATTCACACTCACATATTATTTGGAAAAAAAAATAGCAGGAAAATCTGGAAGATAACAAAATTGCGAGAAAAAAAAACATGGAAATTATAGAGAAAAAAAAAACTCTCCGGTAAGAATGAGCCTAAGTCGCCGACTTATAGTTGGTAGTTGGCTCATAGGTATCATTGCAGTCACAGAACTGTTAATAGTAGTTGCGTGTGCTAATTTCCGGAATTCTGCGCCTCATCATGTGACTGGCGCGTTGGTGCTCGTATTACGGGGGGCCACAGTAAATAGGACCTACGGTATATCCAAAAAACCATATATACTTCCCTATTTTTGCTAACAATATTTGGTCCTATTTACTATAGTCCGCCGTAATACGTACCTGGTCGTAGTGCTTATTGAAAGCTGTTACGAGTACAACCAGAAAGTCGCTCGAACTGAATATATAGGTTTAGAAGGCAATACGAGGGCGCCCGGACAAGTCGTCTTTTCGACACCTCATCATATATACGTATGTATTTTTTTAAATACATGTATCAGAATGGAAAACGAACCGGAGCGTTGTGATCACAACAGGACGACCTTCTTTGACGAAAATGAATTGCAGCCTTTTTATCCTCCAACTTTGAAGCACTTTGTTTTAGAGACCTCCCCTTGGGAGAGGGGGGGGGTCTTTAATAAAAACCAAGTAATCCAAGATTGGAAAATAAAAATAAAAATGGTAGGAATAGTCGTGTCATCACAGCGCTCCGGCTTTGAAAAAAAAAACTGTCAGAATGGAAAACAAACCGGAGTGCTGTGATCACAGGACGATCTTTGACGAAAATAAATTGTAAGATTTTTATCCTCTAATTTTGAATCACTTGGTTTTAGAGACCTCCCTTTGGGAGAGGGGAGGTGTACTCATTGTCATGCATGGCCGTAGTCGTATGATCATAGACCCTCGCATCCCTACAATGCCGGGACGGAGCACGTCGTGTTTTCACCGACCAGGCAGACATTGCTTGCACCAAGCGCGAAGCGCCGTGAGGTGTTGGGCGAGTCGCATGAAGGGTGAGCTGCATCTTGCTAAGAACCAATTCAGAGGCGGGGTTTCTTGCATATGGATGACAGCATCAATGAATTGATTTAATTTCTGGTGTGGCCACTCTTCCGTTGACAGCAATTGGTTCACTACGTAACTGCCTCGTGGGTGCCTCACCATATACTCACTACGTGATACGATCATCCCCCTTGTGCGAAGTATAGGTTCTCCAGGCACAAAAATGATCCAACTTGACTGCCAGCCGTGGTAACCGCCAAAAAAAAAAAAAAAAACGAAAAAAAACTGTACCCTGGCTACCTAGCTCACGCAGTGAGAGGCGTGTTTTTACAGCGTCGTCGCCAACCGACGCCAACCCAACGTATATATACCAGGTATACAATATAGGAAGGGGGGGGGGGGGGGGGGGGGTCTCTAACACCAAGTAATCCAAAATTGGAAAAAGTTAAGTAAAATAATAGGCATCGTCTTGTAATCACAGCGCTCCGGTTTTGTTTTTCAATATGGCTTTTTTTTTTCATGTAGGGTGTCGAAATGACTCTGTTCTGGTCGCCCCCGGTTGGTG
The DNA here is from genome assembly GCA_031763025.1 of Macrocystis pyrifera. NCBI lineage: Eukaryota > Phaeophyceae > Laminariales > Laminariaceae > Macrocystis > Macrocystis pyrifera. The sequence goes on from JASSKH010000001.1 coordinate 1,180,120, forward strand.
TATATGTAGACAAATATAATAAACAAAGTCAGTTGATTGGCTTACTTCGCCACACCCAACCATCAATGCTACTTGCAGTAATATTAACATTACTATGCAGCATGTACCAGGTACCTGGTATACTGCAACGTAGGAGACATCAACAGTGGGGGCGGTAGAGAGGTGGTCCGGTGGCCTAACAAGGGGGGGGGGGGGGGGGGGGGGCGAGGCAACGGAGAGACCCTAGAAGGTAGGGGATACACGTGGACCACCCCCGACCTTCCCAACGCCTCGGACACCCCCGACAATCGCCCCCTGCATGACAAACTACTCTTCTCCCTCGACCTCCCTTGGCGGTCATTACGGCCGTCGTTGCAGCGATGATGGCGGTGGGTGTTTTTGGTCGCATTCCTCTCGTATTGCCCAGCCAAGGCATGCCATATTGCTCACAGGACTTCCATTACGTGGGACCATAGCAAACAGGACCAAATATTGTTAGTAAAAATAGGGAAATATATAGGTGTTTGTGTGTACCGTAGGTCCTATTTACTGTGGTCCCCCGTAATAGCTACTATTGTGGCTCTGACGACAACAACTGTTGCGAGGGACCGTAGTAAATAGGACCAAATATTGTTATTAACAGCAAAAATCGGTAAATATGTAGTTTTTTTGTGTTTACCGTAGGTCCTATTTACCATGGACCCCCGTAAGGGGTAGGGCAGCAGTAAGTAGGAGTAGTGGCGAAAAAACGGTCATCATCATCATGAATGAGCTTTGCTGTACTGTAGTAGCCGCCCATAGACTGCTGCTAACTAACTGTGTATCTGCGTGCATATGCATTTTTGCGAGGGAAATGGGCTAAAAAAAACGCCGACCAGTTGCCACCTGATTGATTGAGTTTGACTGGCTCGAAGGGCTGCGAGCGTTGGACTACGAGCACTGATCAATACCTGGTACCTGGCACCTGTTGGGCAAATTCTATACGTCACGGGACAGCTTACGCGGACTTTAATTGCGCGCCGCGCAATGTATGTAAAACCCCTGTTCTGGCAGATACTGGAGCAATGTATAGTCATTCCCATTGACTAGAGCCAACTTTTATGATAATCCTCGGCAGACATCGATCGACAAAACCAACGACACCGTCATGAAATCTGAACGGAATGCGCTGGTTAAGGTCTCCGACCCAGCCTAGTGTCACAGTGCTCACACTTCGGTCGGTGATATGTGGCGTGGGCTGACCAGGCGTCTGACAAAAATACATTTTGGCACTGGTCTGTAGAAGACAGACGACAAAAAATCTCTGCCCCTCTCCGATGGCAAAAAATAGACCATTTTTCAGGTTTGACATCGATCGACAAACCCAACGATTACGTCACGAACTCTGAATGAAGCGCGCTGGTTTGAGGCTCCGACCCACACTAGTATCACAGTTCTCACACCTCGGCCGGTGATATGTGGTGTGGGTGGGCCAGGCGTCTACTAAAAAACATATTTGGCAGCTGGTGTGTAGAAAACAGACGACAAAAACTCTCGATTCTTCTCCGTTGGCACGAAACAGAACTTTTTGAAAGCTCTGACGAAGAGCATAGGACGCCGCGGCCAACCTCTCGCCCCCTAGACCACGGATTCCAATTATACCTCCCAGGCCATAATTTGCACTCATTGGCCTTGCCCGGGTCCAAGCTCGTTGACCGTGGGTGGATTATACGTCGAGATTGAAGGCCAATCGTCGCGTGACTGCGGGTGTGCGAGCTGCGCGCTGTGTCTTTCTTTTTCTAGTTTGTGTGCGGCGTGATTTCACGTGGTTCCCGTGGTTCCCGTTAATACAGCGACTTTATGTGGACGATGGCTCCCGTCGTTCGCGTTATTTCAGCCGTTTGATTGGAAGATAGCTGGCGTCAACTGCCCCGTGTTATTTTAGACTTTGCCCCACCTGTTGCCTTGATGAGTGCGTTCTTTCCACCCGTCGATACTCGGCACACACACGCAGTTTGGTTGTTTTCGACCCTTCTATGATAGGACTGCGGTCGGTCCCGTTTTCGGGACAAACTACTTAGACTTAGAGTGGATTCCCCCCCGACACGGAACTGCAGTTTGTTCTACAAGGGTTAACGTATTAAGGAGGACCATAGTAAATAGGACCAGATATTGTTAGTAAAAACAGGCAAACATATGGTTTTAAATGTGTACCGTAGGTCCTATTTTAATAGGGTCCCCGTAATAGGAGGGGGGAGAGAGAAATAGGGCGAAGAAAATAATATCTGTGGGAAGGAAAAAAAGAGGAAAAAAAAAAAAAAAAAAAAAAAAAAAAAAAAAAAAACAGCGAAAAAAGGGCTGACATCCCGTATTTTTCTCGTGATAAAAAAAAAAACGCAAGGCACGAACGGTAGTAGTGGGGAGGGGGGGGGGGAGGGGGGAGGAGGAGAGCCGAGTGGGGAGTAGAGCCTGCTGTGTGACCCCGGATCTGAGTCAATGCTGCGGGAGAGTGTCAAGATCAAGCATGCGGGACACTTTGTTTCCCTGGACAGGTTTAGCCAATTAAGCCGGTACTCGTTGGTACTCACGTGTGTGTGCTGTTAGCTCACTTAGAGACGGAAGAAGAGCAGCTTTATTCCTTTCGTGCACGCGGAGACTGGGAGCCTAGCTAGCTCGGGAAAACCCCTGGTTTTCCATCTAAGATCTCCCCAAGTACTATAAATACGATCCCAGCGCCTGAACCCAGGTAATTGCCGGGCTTTCAGCCTCATTCAAAGCAGTACCATACCACTAGCCCACTCTAATGAGCCGTGTATGCATACTTATCGGGAAATTATTGGGAATTCTTGGAAACCCGGATTCTACAAGCTAGAACATGATGAGTCGGAGATGAGGCTCCTTAAAACCCAACTCTCACACCTCTGAACGGCAAGGCAACGAAAGCGACGAATCTCCCCGAAGGAGCAGAGAGAGGTCGTCAATCCTCATACATACGTGGCCCGTGTGCGCGAAAATCGCGAAAATCCGAAGAGGTGAAAGGCAGCTCACTCAAGACAGCACTTTCGGTGTGGGGCACCAGCCCACTCAAACCGACACCAGGGAGGGGTCGGCGAAGAGCGAGTGAGTGCAAAGCCCGCAGGCTCGGATGAGGAAGATACCACCGTCCTCGACGGGGGTGAGGTTGCTAGATCCACCCACTGCGGTCGTATTTTTTGTGGCGCGCTCCGGCAGACGGGCTAGAGAATCAGCCCTTCCGTTGGCGATGCCCTCGGCTGCCGTCGATATATTTTTTTCTGCTTAACGACAAAGATTTAAACTAGCTACGTACCTCGTCCCCCCTTGTCCACCAGGTCTACAGGAAGGAAGCCCTCTCCGGTGGAACCTTTCTTTGTTGCCCCACACCCGACCGAGTACCGTTCCTGCAGTCGTCTACAGGGTCTGCAGGCCCTCTTTCGTCTTCGCGCGTGCCACTCCACGTGCGCACCGCTCCTTCGGCTTCAGTGGAAAACAGGAGAAACCTGACACTGCCCGTAGGTTACTAACTAAGGTCTTAGTCCGTTGGGCTATTTATTGGTGAAAGGTTAACCGATCGTCTATCCAATCTATTATGGGGGTCCATAGTAAACGGGACCAAATATTGTTAGTAAAAATAGGTAAATATATAGGTTTTTGTGTGTACCGTAGGTCCTGTTAACTATGATCCCCCGTAATAAGTAAGCCTTACAACACTATCCCCCGCTGAAACGGGCCAGATATATATATATGTATATATATATACAAAAAAATACGGGTCCACGTGCCATCAACACGCAGTTCCAATGTTTGGGGATAAATAATTATTTCTTTTCAGATTCTTGACATGAGGAAATTCACTTTTCATTGAAAAGCGATTTCATGGTGGGCGTGAGACTTAACTCAAGACCAACGACACATGTCCCCTGCCGATGATGCCATATATATGTTACTTTGTGGTCTTAGTCCGTTGGGCTACAGGTATGTACAAGGTTAACCGATCGCCTACCCAACTTAAGCCTTATAACAAAGGAGAGAAATCAGAAGGGCGAAGACAATAATAAATAAATGGGAAGGAAAACAAAACAGAAACTTCACGGCTAGTAAGGGCCGTTGTTAACTGAGACTCCCCCCCCCCCCCCCCCCCCCCCCCGAAATTTCCAGATTTGTGACAGACAGTTATTTTCCCGGAATGTTCAGATTTGTGACATTTTGTTTTCGCGCATTTTTTCATCTTCCTGATTTTTTCTGTTTTTTCTTGCTCAAAGTGTGTGAAATAGGCTTTCACAAGTAAATTGTGGGCAGTGTCAAGGGGCGAAACACTCATCAATCAGGCAGGCAATAATGCCTGCCAGGTATGATGAGACGACGCTTGCTACAAATCACAACGCTGTAGTAACAGGGGAGAGGGGATACCAAAACAACAGAACGCCTCCGTATTATCTTGATCTAAATCCCCCCCAAAAAATTACAAATCTGGAAATTCTGGAAATGGAAGTTCACCGATAATATTAACGGTCCTATAAGCCGACAATTTTTTTTTTTCAATAATACTACCATATACTGTTAATACTGAACAAGACTCTCGCATTTCGAGCAAGCAAGAACGCGTCAGTCAGGTACTAATAAAACAGAATCATACGCAGAACTCCGGAAATTACCGCACGCAACTATTCATAAAACTGCTGCTGTATGTATATGGTACGCGTAATACCTGCACTACAGTTATTATATTACTAGTAGACAAATATTACCAGATGGTGACTATCCGTAGTCGGCAACAAAATGTATTTATTTTCAACAGATTATAGGTCAGCCAAGAGCCAAGTCACAACCCGACCGACCTAATCCTATATCTTGCGACTGACTGCAGTTTTCGGGGGGAAAACATACTGAAATTTCAAGTAGTTTATCCCAAAAAACGGGACTATACTGCCTGCATCCAGTCTTGACCATGGAAGGGCTACCAAAAGCGATCGTCGTCAAAAGTCTCAAACACGCAACAAGCAACGTCAAAAATAAAAAATTACTGCTGTTCCGGGGGGACCATTAGTAAAATAGGACCAAATATTGTCAAAAAAAATAAGTAGGTGAATGCGTACCTGGTAAGTTTTTGTGTGTGCGGTAGGTCCTATTTACTATGTCCCCCCGTAATATTAATATTTATTCTACGTATTCATCCTACAGGTGTCAAAACTGCTGTTTCGCTGTGTAGTTTTAGGGGCGTGCCGGCACGCTCCACGCACCTGAAGACAGGCTACCAAGTAGATATTGATACGAAGGAGATGACACTACGTACGTACCTGGGCAGTACGGAGTGTAGTACGACCTTATTCGGGGAAACGGTTGATGTTTTGAAAGAATGGTTGGAGTGCCCTGCGCACGAGACAAACGGGCGAACGCTTCGTGAACTATTATTCGGTTGGGCCTGATTGGCTTGGGGCTAGGGATGCGTCAACCTTGTTTCGAGCAAGTGTTACCAGGTACAGCAGCAGCAGCAGCGGCGGCAGCAGTACCGGCACCGGTAAGCTCGACAAGAAGACAGACGGGAGGTAATTGCATCGTCATAATGCCGGTACAGACAGGTGGATATACTCGTGTGCCATTAATATTTAAAGTGTTCTACCGTTTCTTCCACCCGTCGACATGCAGCGCAGCTGCAGCATACACACGAAGTGTCCGTGCCGATTCTTCCTTCTTGCACCGCCTACCGTCGTCGTCGTCTATGGTGTGTGTCAACCATTCCATTTTCTCGAACGAAGTGGGAAGCTCCGCTGGTCTAGTGTCTAATTCATTCATTCATTATAGATGTCAGGAGACATGTCAAGCAAGGCAAAACGTGCGCTGTCAAGAGTGTAGCGCCGACTGTCCCAGCCTAAAACTCAGCATTGTGGTGTCAGTCAAGGCACGTCAGTCAAGGCAAAGTTGCTGTCTGTCGAGGGGGTGAAAGGGCTGTCTTCTGTCATAGTTGGTCTCAGTTGCAGATAGATGCGTGCGTGCGTGTCCATGCCGATTCATTCTCGTACCGGCACTCTGCAGTGTGTGTGAAACATTATCTCGAACGACGTGGGAAGCTCTCGTACTGGTCTGCTGCTGTCTCATTCATAGATGCCAGGGTGAGATATGTCAAAAGCAAGGTAAGACGTGCGCTGTCAGGGGCGTAGGGTCGAACGTTCCACGCTGCACAACTCACTCACATCAGTAGTTCGGTGCAAGTCAAGGCACGTCAGTCAAGGCGAAGTTGCTGTCTGCTGAGGGGGTGAAGAGCAGTCCTTCGACATATTTAGACTCGGTTACAGATAAATCCCTCAGGCTGCGTGTCTGTTGTGTGTTCTTCGCATCAAACCATTCTCTCTATATCATACTCCATATATATACCCAGTCGAGAAACAATCCACTCGCTCGCGTAGATCTGTCTGCCCGCGCTGGCACAAATTACTACCTGGTAGATTCTTAGATGTGCTTGCACAACGACCTATATACCATATGACACGCCAGATACCCCCCCCCCCCCCCCCGCCCCTCCCCGCTTGCACGAGTTTCCAAGCTGATTTCCTCGACGACTGGGAGGGAAGCAAAACATCGTCCACAGGATCGATCATCTTCTTGCTACCCTCTTCGTTGACAGCTGTGACAAGAAAAGTTAGTGATAATTAATTCTGCTGCTGCTGCTGTTGCTGCTGACGTGTCGCCCCCCCCCCCCCCCCCGCAGAGGAAAAAACAAAAACAAAAACAAAGCTAGACATTCTAGACTCGAGGCAGCACTAGCATATCTATAGGTTACACTTATTAGTCGAACTGGAACCGTGCCACACGACCTGTCATTAATTTCCTTTTCGCTTGCGCTGACAGCGGTGTCAGTGCCCCCCCCGCCCCCCCCCCCCCCCCCCCCCCCCCCCCCCCTCCCCCTCCCCCCCTCTCCCCTTCCCCCCCTCCCCCTCCCTCCCTCGCCTCCCCCCCCCTCCCCCCGCCCCCGCCTCCGGTTCCCTCCTACCTTCTACCCCCCGCCGCTACCCCCACTGTTATAAAGATTACCCTGGGCTGGGTAATCGATCGATCTTTTACTCCTATAGCTCAATAGGTAGGGCAACACTCTATTCACATTTATAAGGTCGTCAAGGTCAGGGGTTCGAACCTCACTTCAAACGTTTCTTTCTTTTACAGAAACGCTTGCGCGTGCCTAAAAAAAAAAACTAACAAACAAACAAACAAACAAATCTCCCTGGTTCCCCCGCCCCCCACTTGCCGCCGCTAAAGTACTGTTGGTGCCCTCTGCCATCGCCCCCCTCGGGCTGGTGGGGGGGAGGGGTCGCCGGAGGCGCCACCGGAGGCAAAACGAAAAACGTTTTTTTTACGTCACTCTTTCCGTTCTTTGTATTGTCGTTTCTTCTATTTTGTTTGTTTGTTTCGTATGTTGGAGAGGGTTCCCGTCGTTAATAACACTCTGTACCAAAATATAAGAAACGGATTAACACTAATTTTTGAACCAAACAGTGCTTATATTTCATGACAGAGTGGTATCAATGTGGGATGATGGCGGTTTTGTGGGACGTGGGTTTTACTTACAACTGTTGTTGTGGTCGTAGAGGTTACAATATACTGCTCGCTGCTGTAGTGTGTGTCTATAAACAGTACGATCACTATTAATAGGTGGACGTGTTCTCACTCGTCAGCAGGTAGACAGATGCAGCTGTACTACCGGTATTCCAGCCTGTACGATTTGTTCTGGCAGTCTGGCAGCAGCGCAGAATGCGCCAGCATGCTAAGGCCTAGGTTACATGTCGTGGTATCAATTACTGCTGTTCAATTGATAGCAGAGCTACCAGGTATACAATACTCGCCTTGCATCTGGATAAATATGGATTGTAAGTTCATTGCGATTTCACGCTCAGGTTCGTGTTAAGGTCTTAGTCCGTTGGGCTAAAGGTAAAAGGTTAACCAATCGCCTACTACCCAATCTAAGCCTCGTAACACTCTCCCCCACTGGAACGGACTGGATATGCGGGTCGACGCGTGACACCAACACGCGGCTCAAATTTCTGGGGATCCAGAAGTATTTTTTCAGATTCTCGACATGAGGAAATTCACTTTTCTTTAAAAAGTGATCTCATGGTGGACGTGAGATTCGAACTCACGACCAACTATGCCCATGTCCTGTCGTCGACGCCATTTGTTAAGGTCTTAGTCCGTTGGGCAAAATGTAAAAAAAAGGTTAACCAATCGCCTACCCAATCTAAGCCTCATAACATTCGTGTCCTGCGGACGACGCCACTTGTTGAGATCAAGATCGGGACACTTTGTATCCCTGGACAGGTTTTGTTTGCCTTTTAAGTCTGTACTCGTTGGTACTCACGTGTGATGCTTGCTTAGAGATAGAAGAAGAGAGCTGTTTTTTATCCCTTTCGTGCGCGCGGAGATTATGAGAGCCGAGCTCGGCTATACGCCTCCCAAGTAGTACTACAAATACGATCCTAATACTTGAACCGACAGCAGGTAATTACCGGGCTTTCAGCCTCATTCAAGGCGGCAGTGTCATAACACTTCTTCACAAGATATACTCGCACATATTTGTATTCTTGCATGCTTGCTGAGCGGATTGAAGATAGATACCCTATAATACTCGTAGCGCTATAATATCCTCTATGGTTCGTTCGTGGCGGGGGTACGGATTGTATGAAGTTGGAATAATTTCCGGCTGTTTTGTTGCTGTTTCGATTTGGTGGTGCTCTTGTTGCTGTGGTTTGTTGTGTCTTTGTTGCCCGTCATCATTGTTGTTCCTGTGGTACACGAACCGGGGACGGACGTGGTATATAATAATAGTTCATTGCTCGTTGTTGACGATGTTGTTTGTTGTTATTTATTATTATCGTCGTTTTCATCGTGAATAAATAAGAGTTGAATATTTTTTTATTTTCTACCCGCCGCAGAATCAATATAATAATAGTAGCACATTGATTCACTCACTCACTCACTCACTCGACCAACCCTGTTTCAGGGGGTGGGAGTCGCTTTCACCTCGTGATGCGCCGTCACACGCAGAAACCTTGTAGCGGTAATAATTGCTGCTTGTTTGCTTTACTTAGTTGTTGTGTTGTTGTTGCTGTGTTGCTACTGTGCCACAAATTAATGATGATTAACGCTGCATTCACTCATAATAAATACCTGGTACCTGGCAGCATGTAGTAAGTAATAGTAGTAAGTGTTGTCGTCGTCGTCCGGTGCTGCGTGTGTCCTCTTGTCGTGTTGCCCGCCCGCCGCACACACCTCAGCAGCGAGCGTCGGCGGTGTCTACCGAAATGACATACATTCTTGTAGATGAACACACAAAATATTAATGAAAAGTGCAATAATTGTTAATACCAGGTATTAATATCAACATTAATATCACTTGCTACTTAATATATTATATATGATGGCTCCTATACTGTATGTATATTAAAAAACCTAGGCTCAGATCGGGGGGAAAGAGACTTCCCGAAATTTATTTATGAATTCGTACTTCAAATAACTGCTGTATGTAGTAGCGCCCATGGAAAGCATATCTTTTTTTTTTTCTGTCACTTTTACTTTCCAGCCCACTCGTAGGAGGTTTTACCCTCGACGATCTTCTGGACAAGCCGTGGTCACAGGTGTCGTCCCTTCTCCCCCCCGGTACATGCCTGTATTTTTTATCGCGCATAGGGTTCAGCATTCCCACTGCTCGTCGATTTTCATCGAATGTAGGCAACTCACGCCTTCGCGCTTTCCGCTTATTACGTATCAATTTTTCATGCAAGAAAAAGTCCCTGTGAGCATGCACTCGGTGAGACTTGAACCCACGAATTGATCTTGACAGGCACGCGGACCACCTACCAAGCCACCGAGGACGCCGGCTGTTTATCATCAACTAAATAACTGCAGAAATGCGCATTTATTTGCAACGGACAGCATTTATTTTCAATTCACAGCGCAGTCAGTCGAAGTGGCTGCTTCGGTGCTTATTTTGGGCCTACTATCTATTTACTCTACACTCTACACAGCAGCAGTAGATAGGGCCTCCGTGATAATCACGTACGAGTATTAACAACTACTAGTAATACTAGTAATACTAGTAATACCATGTATGTATGTACTATTGATATTAACAACCGTTAATAGTTACTGCTGCTGCTGCTGTACGAACACATTTATTTATTATTTCGTTTTTTACTTTTTACAGCAAACGGACGGTGCATGGATCGATCCGGGTGAATGGAGAATGTGGATGGAGTTTCGATTTGTATATTGGTCGATCCAGATTCAATCATGAAGACGAGAGTTGCAGCACCGGAGGCACTCTCCTCTCTCCTCTCTATTAATAGTACTTCTCTCTCTTCTTTCTTGTCTACTCATTATTCGCGTTTGGCGCGGCGCTGGACGGTGGGGAACCCTTCGGCCGTTGCGTAGAGGCTATTAATGATGGGAGCATCCATCCCTTGATACGTAGAAGGTCTGACGTAGCCTGGTGGAAGCAGAACTCCGAGAAGAGACGGAAGGAAGAAGGAGGAATGAATGAGGTGCCGACCGCCCGAGAGGACCGCAGCTAACCCCTTCTCGGACGGAACTCCCAAAAAAATTGAAAATTACTAAAATTACTTCACGTTTCAGTTTTATAGATAGTAAAAAAAGTAGTATTATAGTTTGTTCACAATCCGGCTCTGAGAAGTGAAGCACACAGACAGACAGGCACTCTCTTATTATGACGGAAGATACGACTCTCCCTTTCAAATAGTCAGCTGGAACAAGAACAGAAGAAGAAGAAGAAGGCGGAAGGCGAGGTGGGGCGGCGGCGGGGGGGCGGGGCGGGGGGCGATCTGCGGTCTGCTTGCTGCGAGTCTGACCCATGTCTACATACTACATACATATATGGATTTGTATACTATATACAGAGGTAGTGCCGTGGTGTTTACCCCCCCTTCTCTCTTAGTTTCTGCGGTCTGCACACAGCAGTATGCTTGATGCCTGGACCGCCACCATCACATTCACCCCACTTCGCTCTTCGCTCTTCGCTCTTCGCTCTGCTGTCTGTTTTAAATTTTTGTCTTTTGCCAACCGCCCACCGCCATAATCACGGGTACTTGTAGGCTAAACGCAAAAAAAGGCCAATGAGTTGGCTGGACCCCGGGGCTACACAGATAGATAGTATAGTTATTATTATAGTTGTTACCACTACTACTATTATTACACGGGCCCATAGTAAAAAAAAACTACGGTACACACAAAACCCTATATATTCATCTATTTTTCCTAACAATGTTTGGTCCTATTAACTATGGCCCCCCGTAATATTAGTAGTATGTCCCGAGTATAATACACGAGGAACTTTTCGTTCGATTATACGAATAAAACAGGTCCTTCCTTCCTTGTGTTTTGGGACATAGTATTGGAAATACAACTACAATATATTGTTTCTCGTTGGGGCAATTAAACATAGTTTTTAGCTCTTTCCCATTTATTTCCTGGTTTTTTTTTGCTTTCGGGAAATTTCACGAATCGTGACAGAACGCCTCCGTATCTTGATACGTATCTCCAATTATTTCCAACTTCGGAATTTTTGGGAAAAAAGCTCTCCAATAAGAATGAGCATTATTACTCGTCGCCTTTTCTTGCCATTCTTTCTCCCTCCTACATTTAATTGGACATATATATATCTGATATTCGTACGTCTTAATAGTCAGTCCTAACTCAGATCAACCATTAGGTCACATAGACAGCAGTAGTAGATAGAAGGCGCTCTGCCCCCGCCCCCCTCCCCAATACGCGATACGTGCCTTCATTTTTATCGCGAGAAGACCTCATCAGCCATTATTGCTTCCCTCGTCGACTCGAGTCGTATTTGGCCTACTACCTCTCAGCAGTTAGTTGACGCCTTTAATTTCTGTTTTTGAAAAACAAAGAATTTCTGCCTTTAATATCTATCTATGGTGGGAATTGAAGTGACGGAATCAACCCTTTTAGACCTGCCGTACGTAGTCCCGTTTCGGCGACACTCTACTCACATTCTGAGTACTTGTTGTCCAAAAAAGGACTATTACGGGGGTCTATAGTTAACAGGACCTATGGCATACATAAAAGCCTTTATATTTAGGTATTTTTACAAACAATATTTGGTCCTGTTAACTATGGACCCCAGTAATATTAATATGTGCGGTCCTAATAAAAAAAGCATTCAAGGGTTCTATTAATGCTATTATTATTGTAGTACGACTGACTGCTGCTGCTGTTGTTTGTTGTGTTAATATTAATAGCAGTAAGGACGGTCAGCCAACTATTATTACTAGTAATGACCGACTTGTTAGTGTAAATCAATTCGACACAATAAGTTGAGCCACCACCAACCGACAAACCAAACGCGAGAGGGAGTCTGATACAACACGCGAAGACAGACAGGAAAGGCGCACAACTCCGCAAAAAATCACATCTTACATTACCGCACGCAACTACTATTGATACCTACTACCTGTAGATAACACAAAGGCCGACTATTAATATTAACTATTAATAGACGGCGACTTAGTCATCAGCCAGCCCCAGGCAGGGTTGGGTGTGTGTCCCGGTGCAACAACGCGTGAAAATTCAAACAATCCAAATCCATTATTGATTGAGCCAGGGGTATACCAGCAAGCCTGAAAAATCGACAACCTATATTTTTCTGCGTCAAACAATCAAAATCCATTATTGATTGAGCCAGGGGTATACCAGAAACCTGAAAAAAAATCATGTTTTTATTTAATTACTGACAAATATTCCAACCCACTATAATACTATTAATATCGATACTACATAATAATAGCTGTATTACTTTCGTTTTCCATTCCGACATTGGGGCGAGTGTGGCTCCGTCTTTTTTCTTTTTTTTTCGTGTACCGCTGCTGTGATTCAGCACTTTTTATTTTTATTTTTATTCATTTTTTTTTGATGCGCTGAGCGCTGTGAGGATCTGCTCTGATGTGGTTGTCTTCATGGCTGTGTAAGGAAGTAAGTGGCAGCTGGCCATGGATCAAACGGCCTCCCTGTGCGAGGTCTCTGGATCGAGGGTACTATAAATACTACAGGTGAAGATATCATGAAAAACATCGAGCATATGCCAGCGTTGTGTATACGCAAGAAGAAGAAAACTGAACTACAGAGCAGTCAGTATACGTACGAGTACTATTTAAGGGGGGCCATGGTAAATAGGACCAAATATTGTTTGTAACAAAAGTGAAATATATAGGTTTTTGTGCGCACCGTAGGTCTTATTTATTATGGTCCCCCGTATTACGTGTACTGATAGTAAAACGAAAAACATCTATAACCGGCCCTCCTCTTCGAATGCAGCGAGTATGCGCAAACGAGTATCAGGGAGAGCGACGCACCACACCGTCGGCCAGCCGCGTGGTGACGATGTGTATCATGTGGAATGATAATGTGATATGTTGATGACGAGACATCGCGCATCACATCTGAAAAATAAAACTTCGTGGGTTTCCTCCCTTTGTGCCTTCACAGAGCGCAGAGACCGGGGTCAGCAACTTGAGCAACTAAGCAGCAGCTGCAGCAGTTCGGGGTGAAGAGTTCATCCACTTGGCTGAGCTCCTACGGAGTTTAGGCGTATGAGCGCATGGTCACCCACACCATGCATACGTGTCGCCTCGAAAGGTCGTCAGTGATATCCTGAATTCCCTCTTCCCACACGGACACTGCGCTTGCTGGATATCGACGAGTAGAAGAACGGTTTAATGTGGAGAACACACACACACACGTACCCAGGTATATATACCAGGTGTACCATATAGCTGACAGTCACACTTGCAAACAGAGAGACTTTGCCCGGGATTTTATGATCATCGTATCTTTTTATTTGTAGTTTATTTTTCAGCCTCCTGTGCCTTTCTTTCCTATCTTTATTTCGGAGAAGAATATCTTTGGTCATCATAGATCATCTATTAACAACAATAGACAATCTATCTGTCTGTCCCTCTCTCTCCCTCTTTGCGCTCAATGTCGGTACATATTAGTGTGCCGTCTGCAGCTGCTGTTGCTTTGCTGCTGCTGTTGCTGCTGCTTGCTGCTGCTCTTTAGATGACGATGATGCGAGTACGACACGCACATGGAATTCCAGGGGGAAACAAGGAAATGTCGTGGGCTGCTGCTCCGCGTAGAACAATAAAAAATCGAGAGTACTCCTCCAGTACTACTGTTGATATCAACACTACAGACAGCAGTGGTACTGCTGCTGCTGTATACGCAGCACAGCAGCAGCAGTAGTTAGATACACAATAGAACATATCATAGGTAGTGCCCGGTGCCTTCTGCTCCTAGGTAGAGACTCATCCTGCATCACCACCACCACCACCACCACCATCATCCCATCTGGGAGTGGATGGTAGCGTGGGGAGAGAGAGAGAGAGGAGAGGGAGGAGGAGCGTGGGGATCTTTTGCTTTGCGTTGTGGTGGTCTGCTTCTTCCGCGCGCAACGGCCGCCGGCTGTTGGGCCGAAATCTCCATTTCCGAGCAACCAGTGATGTGACAGGACAACCAACAATAACAACCAAGCAGCCAAAAGCCTTCAAAAAAGTTCGAAAGCGTTCAAAAATGTAAAACGTTCAAAAATTAAACATCAAGTATTCGAAATTCCAAAATCATGCGCATTTCTTCACATATTTTTCATATTTCATTTCCGATACTTTTATTATACGTAGGTGATTCAAGATTTCAACTCCACTAACGTTTCGACAACAAATATTGGTGGTATCCATATGTTTCGTCCGGTACCTGACTGAAGCCGGAGAGACCCAAAAAATTAATTATTTTCGAGGTTTCCACCACAACATGATTTTATAAATTTTGAAATACGTCAGCTGTGAATTCGACTGATTAAATAGTTGATACTCAACATGATTTAAAAAAACAAAGTACAAAAATTCGATAGAGGTTCTCTACGATATTATTTCTCAGGATAGCTACATTTCGCGAACAACAGGAGGCAAAAGTGAAAGAGGGGAAAAAAAAAAAGCAAAAAGGTTGGACGGAATACCTGTACCTACTGCCATCCACGCCGAACGTCTCGTAGCAGAGAGCCAGACCAAAGAAAGCCCGGAGCCTACCTATACTTTTCCCCTCGCTTTCCGCCTACCTCACGAAGACGACGACCGCGTTGCACGAACGAGCCCCGGAGGAGTCAAGCCCCGCCGCTTCTCGCCACGCGTGTTGATCTCAATATCCTGTCGCTGTACGGAGAAACTCGGTGAGTGAGACCTGTTTCCGGTGTTTCGGCAAAACGTGTAACGTATCCGTGTATCCAGAGAGGTTATGCCGAAATGACATGCTACATGTAGCACACTACGAGCAAGATAAAGCCTCTCCGAGTGATTTTTTCGTGAAGCCCCCCAGATTGAATACTGCACAGCAGTCACAGCAGGCAAGTCGCGGACCACCGACCACCACCGCCCGTGCCCTACTGTCCACCCTTCGTTCTGCTCCTCCTCCTTGTGTCTAGCCTCCTGTCCGGTTGAGCCTAGCCGAGTTTCGGTTGTCTTTGAGATCGAATCGAAAGGAACGCGAACCCCTAGCAACGAAGCAACCCCGATCGTTTTTTTGTGTGTGTTTCGCCAGCGTAAAAAAGTAGCAAGTGGCCTAGAAGAGGAGAGAGCATCAGCAGGAGAGGGCATCAAATCCGGGAAAGCCGAGAGGACGCGGGCGGCCGTTTGTGCCAACGCATACCGACCTAACCGCGGGAATCGGAGGACCCTCGTTTCGGTGGACCCCGGCGAAGTTGAGGCAGGTAATCAGCGCGCCTCCCCCAATCACCGCGCTCCTTCCACGAGCAGCATGTCAATTTTCAAGCGAAGGTCCTCCAAGGATCTCTCGGCGAGAATCGGATACGACTTGAATCCGAAGAAGTACGAAGGGGGTATCCCGACATCGGGCGCCTCTCCGTCCACCTCCATGGCTCCCGTCTCGAACATCACAACGGGTGGGCCGAGCCACCAGAAGCAGGCTTCCTCGTCCTCCATCCTGTCGTACCGAAAAACATCCGCCCCGTCTCCGCACGGGATGGGCGGCGGGGGTGTCGACGACATCAGCTACGGTGGCACGCCGCTCGCCGCGGGGCCATCCCCGCTCTCGTCGTTCAAGCAATCTCTCCCGCCAAGTGGGGCAGCGGCGGCGGCGGCAGCAGCTGCCACGGCATCTTTCTCGAACGGCACAGCGATGAGCACTAAGAGTCTCGGCCAGGGCCCCGCGTTGTCTGACGCCCCACCGCGCAGGAGGTCCTCGTCGTCGTCGTCCTCCACAAGCGGCTCCCCGTCGAAGCAACAGATTGAGCCCCCGGCGAAGAGCCTGGTGATCGGGGAAGGGGTGCTGTTCGAGGGCACAACGGAGGGCTGCGCCGCGGCCGTAGTCGGGGGCAAGCTGAGGGGCACGGTCAAGTCCAGAAGGTTAGAGGTGACGCGGGCCGGGAGGATGGAGGGGACGGCCTTCGCGGAGACGGCCGAGATCGCGGGCACCTTCGAGGGCTCGCTGACCGTCACCAAGGCGCTCAAGGTACGATTCTTTAACATTTCCGAACGACCTTGCACTCTTCCCTCTTCCCCCGGCAGACGGCGGTGCTCGTGACGCTTCCGCTCCGCGGCTGCTGCAACACTTCATTCAAACTTCAAATATAAAAATTAAGAAAAAAAAACTTTTTTTAGCTTGTACAGCAGGTGCATTTTTTTTCGTGTGATGGCAAAATCCATACTTCGATGTAGTATACGGGGGACCATAGTAAAGAGGACGCAATCTTGTTGGTAAAAATAGTGAAATGTATAGGTTTTTGTGTGCACCATGGATCCTATTTACTATGGTCACCCCGTAAGTAGTTTGTGACTTGACGCACGAATCCGAGGAAAAGTGGAGAAGAATTTATTATTAAGTAATGGTAGAATTTGGCTTCGCTGCCTATTGGATTTTGGTGAGTATTGTCAGTTGGGTATTGTCAGTGGACTTTAAAGTACTATTAATTGGGTATTGTCAGTAGACTGTAAAGTACTATTAATATTATTAATAGTAGGTTATATGTACTATTAATGGTAATAATATACCAGGTATTAATATTAATAGCAGCACCCAGGAAAATCAACTTTCAAGGTCACATGATGTGTCAGACAAGCACGCACAGCAGCAGCAGCAACAGCTGCAGCTGCCGGACCGGCTACATCATTTCGCGGTTGCGTGTGCACTGGATGCATGCGGCACGCACTGACTTGCTTTTCATCCTTTCTCTGCGGCCAGCCAGCCAGACAGCCTCTCGTTACGGCAAGCCGAACAGCAGCAGCAGCATCGTGCAGCATCTGTTCGCAGATTTTCCATGTCGAATTCCATGATCTATTAGTCGTACGGGGGCGGATGGATTTGGTATCAAATTGTAGTTATTAATACACGAACGACACAGACGTCAACTACTTTTTTGAGCCCGTCAGGAATATTCAACCAAACACGAGTAGTAGCGAGACGTTATTATTTGCCTTTTTTTTCGGAGTTTATGACGACAACGAAACTCCTGTTTTTCCATCTCTGGGCCCTCACACGTGCAGACTACTCGTACAAACATTATTAGGGGAAATAATCGTGATCCTCTCAGCTTTTACGTAATGCGGCACAGCGAACAGTTTATTGGGTGAAGCGTGTATCCCTCCCTCCCTCCCTCCCTCCCTCCCACCCTCCCGTTCTTTCTTTTGTTGGGTGCTTGTTCGGGTTCGGCTCGATTGGTCGATTCGGTGTTGTATGTTTCTCGTTTCTCGTGTCTTGAGTCTTGAGGGCTATTTATCCGTTTAAGCGTATCGTCTGATACCTGATATCTACCAGTACCGTACGCCTAAAAGCGTAACAGGTACGTATCCTTTGAAGTATACGACCTTATCCGTTTCCCCTCCTTTTTTTTTTTTTTCTTTTTCTTTGCAAGACCGGTTCGTGTTCCATCTCCGCCGCCTGCTTGGCTGCTTGGTTGCCTACTGACTTCAACCCATTTAGCACCGCAGTTCCGATTTGGGGACAAACCAGTCTAATTCCAAGTGATTCGTCCCCAAAACGGGACTGCGGTACTAACAGGGTTAAGCCGGCACTGCTGTACTGAAGTGGGCGTCCTTGGGCCATTGGAAGTTTTTCAAAGTCAAGAGAAGTAGTAGAAGTGTAAGTTTTCCTGAAGTCAAAGAAGAAGGTTGTATGGCATGTGGGCATGGTAGAGGTGTTTCGGTATCGGTTTTTGTGCAAGTGTGCGATGTTTTGTCTGTGGCCGTTCTTTGTTTTTTTTCCCGAAGGTTGTATGCTTTCAATGAAAAGTGCGCTACGAGTATGATATCCAAGTACCGCAGTCGGCACTGGTACAAATTTACATAACAACTGCATCCCTCTAGACCCGATTCTCGGGGTAAATACTCGTATGTAGTTCGCCATAAGTTGTTGTATGTGCATGTATGTGCTACCGTCGTGCCGCCCCTCTATTTACGGGGGGCCACAGTATACAGGACCTACGGTACATACAAAAAACCTATATATTCACCTTTTTTTACCAATAATGTTTGGTCCTATTTACTATGGCCCCCCGTAAAAAGTCCGTGTCCGTGGTGCCAGGGCGGGGACCAAATCTGCTGGAGCGGAAGCAGAAAACTAATACGTACTAGGTGACCAGGTCTACAGCCTAACAAAATGGGCATATTCCGCTTATTTTCACGTCATGTTTACTCACAGGTGTCGATAAGATTATTATTATTATTATTGCTACCCTAAACCAGGGGTACAGCTCTCGTCTCTCTTCGTTCTGAACTGAAAAGTTTACCCAGACGTGTTCTGAACAGAATGCGCTCGAAGAAATCAAGAGTATCGCACACGTGCGATGGAATTGGAATGGGCCTTGTTCCCTGTTTGTTATCCTTTGTACCGCCGTCCGTACCTGGTGCTGCTTTATTAATAATCTACGCACTTACAACTTAACGGCAGTATTAACTTTCATGCCATATCTTTTGCAGCTTGCTGCAGGTTATCCAACCCGTGTTCCCAAAGAGTGTTTGCGGTCTTTCTCGTCTTTTTTGATTATTTTTTGGTCGCGCCGCCGCCAATTATCAAAGGCGCGCTTGCCGTACCGAACGCCGCCGTGCTTTTTGTACCGAACGCCGCCGGCGCGACTCGAGACGAGGCCCTTTGCCACCCCATCGTCCACCCCGACCTACGCTAAAAAACGCCCACCCCCCGCTCCGGCCCGAAAAGTATGCGTGGTCGATGGTCAAATGTCTGAAGCTAAAAACAGACGAGTTCCTCCTTCCCCCGTCCCGCACAAGACCTACCGGGTATTCCGAAAAATGGGCCGAACCGTACGGCTCACCCACGAGACGACGCTGAGTTGGTATGTTTTATGGTAGCAACCCCTTGAGGGGGACGGACACATCCCTGACACAAATACCACCAGTCTTTCGTACACCAGGAAATGCTTGCTGTATACCTGGTTCGTACGTACTCGCAAACAGTGATACCTGGTGTTTATGAATACGAGGATGTTTTTTTTTTTCACCTGGTATAAACTTGAGAGGGGTGCACGAAGCGGTGCCAGGTACGTGGTAGGTCTCATATTCCGGGTGATCTTTACCGGTTTCTTGCGGTGTTCGATATTATTTTTGCAATAGGTGAGTTTGCTTTTAAGCCGAGTTTGCTTTTATGGTGACGACTGCGTATATGTACTGTTCGAAGTACAGGGGTACAAAGCACCAGACGGTATTATATACCGGTGTACGTGCAGGAAGGAGGCAGTCGGTCGGACAACTGAACCGACCCCTAACTTTTAATACCAGCACTACTCTGTACTGCTGTACCAAACAAATTTGAAATAGCGGGGCCGGTTACTGCCGCTGTTGATTGTTACGAGTGCGAACATTATCCTTCACCAATTCCAAGTATTTTGTGGGGTTACTCCGCCGATTCTGCCGTAAATCAATAGTGAACCGAACCGATCCCGAAACGAACCGAAATTATCGGAAATCCGGTATCGGTATGTATAAATAGCAATACCGAAACTCGCAAAAAAAACGGGTTCGGTATCGGTACTATACCGACACCCGAAATACCCGAGTACGGTGTTTCTGTATTTGTCATCCCTCTTTCAGAATGCCCCCCCCCGCCCCGCCCCCGCTACTTGAAGGCATAACACACACCTACGGCCTACCAGCGAACCGCAACGGACCACAAGTCGAATGCTTTTCGGGCATTTCTTTCTGTCTAATATTAAGTAGTTTGTCCCCGAAATGGGAAGTGCAGTTCTCACGCGGTTGAAATGTTTGGCCTGGTACATAGTGTGTACATGATTGAAACATTCGTGGCTCGATTCCGTGGTCAACGTCAAACAAACTATTATTGCGGGGGACCATAGTAAACAGGACCAAATATTGTTTGTAAAAATGCCTAAATACATACCTGGTAGGTTTTTATGTATGCCATAGGTCCTGTTAACTATAGACCCCCGTAATAATATTAATACTCGTATTATTGATTGGTGCCTCATCGTTACTTGATAATTGAGGGGGACAATGCGAGGGGGGTTTCATTTTTTCTTCGGCCTATTCGGCCAGCGCTTTTTTGGGCCGCGGACGCCTTCCGCCGGTTGATTTCGATCTCTCTCGAACGCGATTGCATTGTTTGCGTTCGCATCACATATTACGACCTAACAGGGTACAACGATTTTTTTCAGTCGTGTGGGTACAACTTGGGACCATCAGCCGGTTGCTCTCGACTCTCGACCTGTCTCTGGTGTTTGTATCACACAACGAAATCAGTACAACTGCCACCACTACTTGAGCAGCGGTAGTCATTTGTATGGGTCCATCAGCCGATCGGATCTCGATCTCAATTGTTGCGACGCTTTCAGTACAACCATTACGGGGGTCCATACTTACTATTAGTAGCACCTATGGTATACATAGAACCTAAATATCTACCAGGTACTTTTTTTAATAACAATATTTGGCCCTATCATACGGTCCTCCGCAATATTGAGGTTGTAGTATTTCAGGGGGACAGAGTAATCAGAACCAAAATTTGCTCGGTAGAAATACCTATATACCAGGTATGTAGGTTTTTTGTGTGTATTCTGGGTCCTGATTAATATAGTCCCCCGTAATACTGCTATTTACTGATTTTGGTTGGGACCATCAGTGGGTTGATCTCGATCTCGATCTCGATCTCGATCTCGAACGCCATTGTTGGTGTTTGTATCATACCAGATGTACGAGGTGTAGAACAGGTTCCAGTACGAGGTATTTTTTTTTTTTTTTTTTTTTTTTTTTTGCTCATCACTTTTACTTTCCAGCCCACTCGTAGGAGGTTTTACCCTCGACGATCTTCTGGACAAGCCGTGGTCACAGGTGTCGTCCCTTCTCCCCCCCGGTACGTGCCTTTAGTTTTTATCGCGCATAGGGTTCAGCATTCCCACTGCTCGTCGACTTTCATCGAATGTACAGCTAACTCACGCTCTCGCGCTTTCCGCTAATCAATTTTATGCAAGAAAAAGTCCCTACGAGCATGCACTCGGTGAGACTCGAACTCACGAAATTGATCTTGATAGGCTCGCGGACCACCTACCAAGCCACCGGGGACGCCAGTTCACAGCTATTAATACCAGTACGAGGTATACAAGTTCACAGCTATTAATATTATACGACGTGCTTGCGGCACTGAACTGTCTGTCTCTGTACTCTGTAGTCGCTGTCGATCTCTGTGTCGAACACGACCGTTTTCGTTTCGTTTGTGAAATGTTGCGTGCGTCTGTCTGGCTGTCTATCCCATCATCAGACGGTTGAGCTCGACCTCGCGAGAGCGTGATGGTTTCGTTTTTTTTGCGCTGTTGAAAATAGTATACTTGCAGACTGCTGAAAAATGCATGGTGTACGTCACCTCTTGAGTTCATTCAACTTTTGATATACTCGAACCTTGCGCCTTGCCTCATACACGCAGTTACTGATATTTGGCGGTGCGTGTTCGGTTTATTCCTTGTCAAGGGTGCACGAGTAGGTCGGCGACTCACCTTGCAGATGCTGCTATTACTATTAATGCTACACGCTACTTCGGGTATTAGTAGTGGCGGTCCATTTATAGTGCCGGTTGAGCAGTTGTATTGATATTAATAGTGCGGGTTGCCCGCTATGATATCGTGCCGGTAAAATCGCTCTGCACAGATGGTGTGGCAGTGTGCGGAGTATAGTGCCGTTGCGGCTATGCTGCCGGTATTTGCTGGCTGGCCCACCACACCTACCGGCACTGCTGCAGAGGTCCACTTTTACCGGGGGACCATAGTGGATAGGACCTACGGCACACACAAAAACGTATATATTTCGCTATTTTCACTAACAATATTTGGTCCTATTTACTACGGACCCCGGAGTTTCTAGGCCAACGGGACGAATATGCAAGGGCGACTTTGCAGGTCCACATCAGTCTTCTTTACTCCTTATCGTTGGCATATAGTATTAATATTAATACTACCGCACTCTGCTGTTGTACCAGGTACCAGTACGAAGTCCTTGACCTTTTCCGCGCTCGGAAACTTCGAGTAATTATACCGCGTGGAGGCGAGGCAGAATCTGACAAACTCATTACTATGTCTGTACCATATTGCATAATGTCGTGTATATATATACCGCTGAATGTCTTTTTGATTTGTTGTTCCCCCCGTTGAGCTTAAGAAACACGATTATGAACACGTCACCACTATTGATGGACTGCTGTGATTAGACGTGCAGCAGCACCAGCACCGGGGAAGTTACGTTTTTTTTTTATCTTGTTTTTTTTTTTTTCAGTTGTCTTCCTCACAAAGCATGAGGTGTGTGTGTGGAACCGCTCCGCTGCCGCTTTACCGATATGTGCCCTATTAATAGCGGTCTTCGTAGTTAATAGTTGACTGTTTCTGTTGGACTTGTAGTGCACATCGTAGCCTGACACTTTTGTCTCGCCGGTACGACGAGTTTATCGTATACCTGGTACATTGGAAATTACCGGTACCGTATCACATTGTTCAGCAGCGGTAGGTACCTGGTAATGCATCGTACGTACTCGTAGCACTGCCAACATTTCTCCGACTCTTAGGTTTGAAAGTAGTTTCGCGATCGTTTGAATGTTTTATTTTCCGAGCCTGAGCCAGCAGGGGGGGTTGTACGTATCTACCATTCGATGTTGATATTGCCTGGGTATTTTTCGTGGTGGATGTAGCAAAATACCTCGAGAGCGGTGAGCTCGCGCAGGGAGGAGGGGTGCGATCGATCGATGATCTCGATCGTTTTGCAGCGCTGTCTCGTTTTGCCCGAACGCTTTTAGGACCGCAGTCTCGTTTCGGGCGCGAACTACTCGGAATTTGACTGGCTTGTCCCCGAAAGGGGACTGCACCACTAACAGTCCAAAAAGGGTTATATATATCAACGGCGAGGGGTGATGAAGTCGAAGTACCAGGTACCTGGTGTACATACATGTTTTCGGAGGGCTCTCTCGCTCTCTTGTCTCCCAGATCTTTCAGAATACACGTTTTGTCTTCTTCAGTGTCTTTCAATATCGGCAGTTCCCGTTCTGGGAAAAAAAAGAAAAATATACGAGCTCTCAAGAACGACCGCGCACCACTGCTGTGGTGAACAGTGAAGAACTCAATCAACTCTCTTGCCGACACCCCCTCGGGCGACTTTCGAAGCTGGGTTTGTCGACAACAGGGGGAGGGCATAGTGAGTAGGACGAGCGATGCGTCGATGCAACCTTCTCGGACGAAATCTTCCCGAAGCCACCATTTTCGTTGTGTGGCCCCCATGTTTTCGAGGACACCGGGCCTGAAAATCGTCCGAGGGTTGGGGGGGGGGGGGGGTGTGTTATCTTATCACCCAGTGTGATAATTTATGTACTGTTGCGTAGTGTATGTAATGAATCGCTCACTTGCGTAGACTATTGTTAATAATAGTGAATACGTTACACCACCCACCAGGGTACCGTGTTCGTGGTCCACCTTTGTGAAGATCTGTGCCTCTGCTCGGTACCTCTGCTCGGTAGTCCGAGGTGTTGACTTTTGTAGTGCTGTTTATTACTTCCTGTAGTATCAGGGGTATGTTTTTGGGACGAACTGTAACAGAGTTCGCCAGCAAGAACGTCGTCGTGGATCACCTGCGAGAACCGCCACCGAACCGCCACCCACCTCCTCATCACTTTTGTACGGATGACACGCAGGGTGACATACACACCTTCGGGGTGAAGCTCTCCGGACGTTTTTTGTTTTTTGTTCACAATCTATTCCAGACACGCGACACACCGAAAATGATAGACGGCATTTTTGGAAGATTCACCGAGATTTGTTTCAGAGACGCGTTTGTTCGGCGTTTTCACTGGCACTCTCTCCCCTTGAACGAGGAAAATCAACTCGGAAACTCGTCCATTGTCCAAGGGGGATGTTCTTTTATTTACGCGTTTGGTATTTACCGACGCAATAAGACGCGAGTCGACGATGGAGGAGAAGGCTGTAGTCTTCTCGCGATAGAAAATCAACGCACGAACCGCTGTGGAGGGGGGGGGGGGGGGGAGGCATGCCTGCTATAGAATGTGACCCTGGATCCGCGAGACGACTATAGTACGTATGGGATGGAGAGAAAGTGGGGCGAGGATAGTGAACCGGATGGAAAATAAAGGTTATCGTATATAAGACCAGTACCTGGTGTTTGGTGCCAGGGTTCAGAGTACCTTAGCTATTAATAGTAAGTACCAGGTGTATGAATTTGTGGAGACGACGATTATTCTAGCAAAAATCCACCCGTTGGGGCTCCCCAGAGCGTCGAAAGAAACGAAAAAAATGACGACTGTATCAAGCACAACGGGGATACATATTTATACCTATTTCGAATACACAATCGAGAGAAGGAAGAAGAAAAAAGTGACGTTTTCGTACAAAATTGTAGTACATTTATCAACAATAGTGAGCTCAAGTCTACAGGCGAACGGCGATACAATCCGTACTGCTCGGTGTATGGGTTTTATTCTCTGCACGACCAGGATGAAGTGAATGGCCTAAAAAGCTACCTGGTACATAAAGGTCGACAGGTGCGATCTCACATTATATACATACTTTGTACGAACCCTAAACGGACCAAGACTGTCGTGCCAGTATTTTCATGCGATGTATTTGTGTCGTGCGGTGCGGCGCGCACGTCTCGGAAAAAAGTGCTCCGCACGTTGCACTCGAAAGCTTTGCCTCGCCCCTAGAGGCCCTAATTGCAACACCACAACACCTCCCCGTAAGCAGGCTCGTGCAATACCACACTGTCGGATGGTTGGGAGCTCACCTTTGGCAAGTCTTTTTTTTTTTGGGGGGGGGGGGGGAGGGGGGGGGGGGGGGGGGGGGGGGGGGGGGGGGGGGGGCACGCCACCGACACACGCAGCGAAGCCTCGCAACCGCCCCTGGCTTGGGATCGAAGTCGAGTTTGGTCTGCAGACGGTCGACGTGCAAGATAGAAATGGACCGAAAGTTGTTTGTAATACTACGGGTGTCCATAGTTAATAGAACCTATGGTGTACATAAAAATCTATATATTTACCTATTTTTACGAACAATATTTGGTCCTATTTACTATTGTCCTCCGTGATAGTTTATTTTGCAAGGTGGTTTTGCAATCAGGGGGACTTTTTTTTTCATACCCGGTTTCGCCCGGTCGATCGTCGTCATGTGGCGGTCGTTCCGTGATGTCATGTTGCACGAGGCAACTATTACGGGGGACCATAGTAAACAGGACCAAATATTGTTAGTAAAAAGTACCTAAATATATAGGTTTTTATGTATGCCATAGGTCATGTTAACTATAGACACCCCGTAATATAAATACCATCACCATGTAGGTAGTGCAGCAGGTTTAGAACGACGTTCGTGTGGTCGGGTCACCGCCGTGTATGCTGTGCTGTGGTGGGCACGTACATACACCCGAACTTGACCCTCTTAGAACCGCGGTCCCGATTCGCGGACAAAAGTAGCTACAATTTTGACTGGCTTGTCCCCTAGACTTGACTGCGGGGTCCTAAAAGGTTTAATTTTAACCCTGCCTTGTTTTACGACTGCCGTCCCCGTTTCGGGGGAGAAACCGCTCAGATCATGAGTATTAAATTTGTCCCCCCAAAACCGGACTGCAGTTTTGCCCGGAAAGGGTTGGTTGCAAGACGGCGCGCCGAGATGATGCAGGAGTACAAACTATTGATGGTTCAGAGAGAGGCCTACCCGACTGGATCCGCGCCTGCACTAACGGTTCCCACTGCTTGGTGGGTAGGAGAGAAGGCTGCAGTGCGTAGTTTGGAGGTGTCTTTCTCGGCCTGTACCACACCTTTTATTCTATCGGGGGGGTACCACCTACCCATTTGTTTGATCATAATACCTTTTTTAAGCCCGTATTACTACTATATAAAATAATGCAACATTTTAACTCAGGGAGGCGGTCTTGTCAGTCGTTGTTTACTGGTGTATGAACGAAGCGCCCTGTTCGGATCAAAATACACTAATATTGTGTATGCCCGGTATGTACCCTGGGAACACGCAAGATAGCGCACGCACCGTCCGCGGGGAGAATTTCAGACACGATTTCTAAAAAAAAAACACGGCTGAAGGAGGGCAAAACCTCCTCTCGTATAAAACGAAGATGCTCTGGCTTTGCAATCGTAAAAAAAACGAAGATGCTCTGGCTTCGCAATCGTAAAAAAACGAAGATGCTCTGGCTTTGCAAAGGGTCTCGTCGGTTTTTTTTTTCGTGGTGGTCGCGGTTTCCGGCCTGTTCGCGCTTTTCCCCGTTGTGGACGAAAAATCGGTTTTGAAATTCGTCTCGAGGGGGGGAGGGAGATGGTATCTTATCACGTGTTGTTTCATTTTTTCTAAAATATACGGTTTTTATGCCTAATACGTACGTTCGTTTTTATCATGTTATACGTTTATTCCCCTCTGGGTGTCTGTCAATATAAGGACTGCTTGGTCTCTATATTAATGTCTAAACCGTCCATACAATGTCGCCCACAGAGTGCTGTGTACGTTCGTTTTTATCATGTTATACGTATATTCCCCTCTGGGTGTCTGTCAATATAAGGAGTGCTTGGTCTCTATATTAATGTCTACACGGTCCTTACAATGTCGCCCACAGAGTGCTGTGTACCAGGTACCACTTTGTCCCATCATACAAGCACCGGCTTTAGACTGATTGTTAAACTAATCGGTGCTTGAATTACGGGACGGAATGGCAGGTATTAACAGCAGTATCATGCAGCGCGTGTGTCGTTCAAGTTTTTTGGCGTTGAAGTTGCGGCTAATGATAACTCTCTCTATTAATAGCAGCAGTAGTGGTCCTTTCTTGATGTATGGTGGTGGTGTGTGCGCCAGCCAAACAAGGGCGGCACTATCGCGGCAACCGGCACTGCCCAGCACACTGACTTTGTGCACCACACCGGTGAACCCAGCCAGCCCTGCCAAGCGATTCAACATGCACTATTTGAGCGGTCAACGGGCGCTACGAGGGTCCACTATTACAGCAGTGTATGTATGTATCATATTCCCCGTGCCCCAAGCTGGCGGCCGAGCCAAATGCGTATGTTGACGGTCTAGTTTTGGCCAACGAAGGCCTCTCCAGACTTGACAGCAGTATACCAGTTTGAGTGTGAGGGCTTCCATCCGTCTAAAGGAGCAAGAGTGAGGTCAGCCGACATCATCTTGGCTGGCCTGGATTGCCCCACATACTGGTACCAGGTATATATGATACATGTGGCTTGCTTGACACTGAGATAGATGTGAGAGATTACACAAGACTGCTTTTATCCCGACTACTTGTCTACGCACCCATTGAGAATGTGGACACTCACGTAATTGCGTTTTTTTCGACGTTTTTGGTGTTGGCACCACGTCTCTGTCCCGAAATATTAGGACCTTTTCAATTACAAGATTTAAGTATGAATGGTACCTCTATTTACGGACAAAGTGGTAGCTGTGGAAGAATACATTTCGGTACATTTTACGGGCGTACAGTTCATTCCTCATCTATTGTGGTTGTATACATGGGCTAGTGTTGTGTGTGTGTGTGTGTGTGTGTGTGTGTGTGTGTGTGTGTGTGTGTGTGTGTGTGTGTGTGTGTGTGTGTGTGTGTGTGTGTGTGTCTGTGTGTTTGTGTCTTGGGGGAAGTATAGGACCAGGTATTATTTGTATCTTTGTGAGCCTCAAAGGCTCGATCCTACGTGGCCCCTGATAGGCAAGTGGTTAAACCAACCATCGTCCGGAAAAACAAGTGCACGTTGAAGCAGAGGAAGCGAAGTACTGGAGCGCAAGGCACGATATGCACGTTATGCACGCCAGATAGCACCCCTCCACTCGGGGACGATTCGATTTTCCGAGACGAGTTTCTCCCAACCCTGGGCGGCACAGCAGTACACGGAAGAAAATGGCGTTTTTTGGAAACATGTCGACGAGATGTTTCCTTAGGCCTTAGGCCCCCGTCGCTCGGCGTTTGCACCTTGTCCTTTGTCCGAGAAGATCAGCTTCGAAATTAGTCCGAGAGAGAGGGTCGTGTCGCCATGCGTGTTGTACGACTAAATACCCTTCGGGGTATAGCTGTCAGGCTAGCAGGTAGCCACCGAAGGGCGAAGCTGTCAGGAGACAAGCTCTTTCAGCCCTTTTTTGGCAGACAAGCAGATTTGCCTTGACTGAAACCAAGCTACTACTACTACTACTGCTGCTGCTGCTGCTGCTGCTGCTGCTGCTGCTGCTGCTGCTACTACTACTACTACTACTACTACCACTACTACTACCACTACTACTACTACTACTACTGCTGCTGCTGCTACTACTACTATTACTACTACTACTACGACTACAGTAGGTTTTGGTGTGGAACCACACGGCATCTATACACATTGAAAGCGCACGTTTTGCCTTACTCGACATGTTCGCCTGACACATTGAGCCGAAGGGTAATTAATGCAAAGCGATACTACCGACATCATACTGCACCAGGTACATGGCGCTGTTTTTGTTTTTGTTTTTGTTTTTGTTTTTTTGTTTTTTTGTTTTTTTGTTTTTTTTTTTGTTTTTGCGGGACTGGCAGGTCTCGTCTTTGCGAGAGAGGGGCGAATCGTTTCCAGGCCTGGTTTCGCGGAGACTTCTCTCCACCTCACCTGCTATCGGTGCCGGCAACCCATCTGCGAATCGTGGTTTCTATATCGTCACATTTTCCTCCCTCGGTCTAAAAAAAAAGGGGGGGTCAACATTTTGTGTGCATGGGGCAGTTTGTACACATCCAACCATTAAGTACCTGGTACCTGGTAAAAGTTCCTACCGCTGATTTCTACCTTGTGTTTGTGACGGTCGGGGTTGATCTTTCAGTCCAAGTAGAGCGTAACCTGGTGCCACTTTTTCGAGAAAATGGAAATATATGGTTGAGTTGCACCACCGTGAAGGAGACACGAGGGGTATATTCATAGCTGCGTCGCGAGTGGTTAATCGGGGTTTTCTGACTGACTGACTCAGGGTTTTAGGCTCAAGTGCCTGGTCGTGGTGACTACATGCGTGCGGACGGCGGACGGCACTGCTGCTGCTGCTGCTGCTGCTGCTGCTGCTGCTGCTGCTGCTGCTGGATCTGTGAAAACTTCCCGGCGGGACGAGATTTTCCCTGTTTTTTTGCTCGAACTCGAACCCCCCTTGCAATCAATCGTGTATCACGGGGGTCCATAGTTAATAGGACCTATGGTGTACATAAAAACCTATATATTTGCCTATTTTTACCAACAATGTTTGGTCCTATTTACTATGGTTCCCCCGTAATAGTAGTACACTGAAAGAAATAGATGCAGCCGTGCTGTGTATGCGGGAAGGAGGCGAAGTGCACTCATACTAAAAATGTGCACGATTATTTCGTCTCTCTTTCCCTCCCGTGCAGCAGCAGCTGCTGCTGCTGCTGCTGCTGCTGCTGCCGCTGCTGCTGCTGCTTCTATTCGTGAAATTCTGCTTCGTGTATGACCTATAAGAAGTATCACACCCCTGCTGGTGTCAATTTCCGGGCCGAGTTTCTCCGAAACGAAGGGGTGCGGAGCGGGCACACAACAGGCGAAATGAAAATGGTGGCTCTTGGGAATAATACCTCGTCGAGTCCGATTTTTTTTTTGCTATTTTTTTTTCTTGCAGTTTTTTCCTTGACAAAGTGCACTGCAGTCCGGCCGCCTTTTCTGGGACAAACCCCGCAAGTTTTTAGTAGCTTGTCCCCAAACGAGACTGCAGTCCTAAAAACGGGTTTTTGAGAATGAGACGCGTCGCTTTTTTTTTTTTTTTTTTTTTTTTTTTTTTCGCGCTCTCTTTGCCCGTTGTTTTGTCGAGAACACCAGCTTGAAAATTCGCCCGATGGAGGGGCGGCGTGTCTTGTCATGTTTTTGCGCGTTGTGTCGTAATACATGTATAGCCTACCAGGTACATAGGTACGTTGGCATTGAATTTATCCCAGTCTCGCTGCTACAGCAGTTTTTGCGATGAGTATTGTTGATCTCTCGTCTCGCATATGTTTTAGTGACAACCAGAGCTTGCAGATACCGGTCATCTCTCGAGGATGGAAGAAACAGTTTCGTTCGGACGCTAGTTTTTTTTTTTTTCGTGCATGGATGCCGACGGGCAGAAAGAACAAACTGTTCGATGTGAAGGAAAGCAAACGTGCGATATACCAGTCTGATGAGAAAAACCGGGCACATTTTGGGACATTTAGATACCATGTAATTAATTGTCCCTGATATTCAAGATCAGACTGGCATGCTTTAGGGGGGGGGGGGGGGGGGGGGGGCATAGTAAATAGGACCTACGGTAGAGACTAAAACCTACTTACCTACTTTTACTATTGCGGGGGGCCATAGTAAACAGGACCAAATATTGTAGGTAAAAAATAGGGAAATCTATAGGTTTTCATGTGTACCATAGGTCCTATTTACTATGGTCCCCCGTGTTAGTCACACAGGCAATATTTCGGGGGGGAGGGGGAGAGAGCAGCATAATACAGTGATAATCAGCTCCTATCATGGACCCCAAAACGTACTTTTGTTCTTGCTTGCTGATTACTCTATGCCCCCCCCCCCCCCCCCCCCCCCCCCCCGTAGTATTATAAACAGTAAAGCTTCCATCTCTTTCACGTACGTACGTACGTACGTACAGAGGGACGAAACATCAGCACGGACACAGAAGCAGTGGATTTTGCTGGATGTCAAGAGTGGGTGGAAAAGAGTGATTCGAGTTGTGTTGAACACAAACGTACGACACAAACAAACACGCACGCACGCACGCACGCACGCACGCACGTCTTTTGTCTGAACGAAAACAAACGGCTCAAAAGTCCCCGCGTCCTTCCTTTTTGCTTGTGCGCCGCTTCCTGGCCTTTCCTTTCACGGAGGCTCTCTGCCTTGTTTACACCACTGCTGCCTACCTACCTCCCTATATATAGCCGTATCCTCTCTCTTCTTTTTTTTTCTCTTTTTTTTTTTTTTGCTTCTTTTTTCTCTCTCGGGTATTTCGTACCGGTGCACACGTGTCTGAACGAAACAAACGGCTCAAAAGTGCCCGCGTCCTTGCATCCGCCCCTTCCTGGCCCTTCCACCTTCCGCTCTCCTTGTCCCCAACCACTACCGACCTTAACCGTAACCTGCCCTCTCCCTTTTTTTTTTCTTTTTTTTTTTTTTTCCTTGGCCTTTTTTTTTTGTCCTTGGCCTTTTTTTTTCCCTCTCGCTCGCGTATTTCTTGCGCTGTTTTCCTATTTGGCCGCAAAACCATCCCTGCAGAATTATTACGAGATGCGAAAAAGAAAAAAACCCCGCAACGCCCTCCCCGCCGGTCGGCTCTATACAGTAGTAGTAGTAGTAGTAGTAGTAGTAGTAGTAGTAGGTATTTTTTTTGTATTATGTACTACATTCATTTTCACAATAGTAGTGCCGCAGCTGATGTCTTGGCGTATACCCGTATGAAAATCAGGTACCTACCTATTGATACCTGGTGTTGGTTTTGTCGCGGCCGGTGCAACTATTGGCACAACGAAAAAAAAAATACCGGTTGCAGGTTCGTACGTGTGTACATTTCTTTGCCGAGCACTTGGTGTGTACTCGGGGATACCGCCCTGGTCTGGAAAGAATCCCCGTTTGTACTCTGATGGGAAGGTAAAATGGTGACTATATTTTCGGCCGCAGTGGTGTGATCTTTCTATTAACGTTGTATATTTTATCAACGGTGTATTTGTTATACAGCAGTAGTTTACACCAGAGGTACACCAGAATGCAGGTGACAGATTTTGCGTGCGTATCGTATGATCCGATTACCACCCTATGAACAGTAAAATGGCCCCTCTCGAACAGAAGTAGCGTCGGTATCGTGTGCGGCAGGCAACAAATAGCGGCATCCGGCACTAACTACTCTGCGCTGGTTAATTAATCCCGTCCGTGTGCCAAGCGATTCACAGCAGGCGCTACTACTGTATGCATATATAGCGGGCAGTCGGCACTGCTGTAGAAGGGGCCACTACTGCACCAATTTTTTCTCCGGGGCTGCGTTGGTTGTATGTTGTTCGCATCCCGCACGAGTACCTGGTACTCTTGTGCACCTGGTACCTGGTAACTCTATAGTGCCGCGATAGTGTGCGCCAGGCAACAATACCGGCACTAACTACTCCGCGCAATACCACACCGGTTCAATTCCCAATCTCTGCCGAGAGCGATGTGACGGGCTCCTGGCAGGTGGTATTTTTTTTTTCAACGTGAGAGGAAAGACGGCACTATATATTTTCATCTACAGTACGTACGGCACTACACTAGAGAGGGACGGACGGACAGACGGACGGACGGACGACTGCTGTTGTACGTTCCAAGTAGTTTTTTGTTTTTGTTTTTATGTTTCGTTTTTTGTTTTTGTTTTTTTCACCTTGCTTCTTGTGACCCGATTGACTTGATCCTACCAACACAGGGGAAAATGAATCGAAAGGCAACGACGATTACTTGCACCATCGGCCCGTATGGAGCAGCCCGAGCTGCTGCCGGGGTATGTATATAGAGCACGTGTCCGACCTGCAAAGGGAAAAGGCCGTTTATGTACGTACGTACGTACGTACGTACGTATGCACCACATGGCACATGCGCGCGCAGGCAAAACAATCTCGTGAGACTGAGAAGCGCTTCCCTACGTAATCATCGAATATCGGATGGGGGGGGGGGGGGGGGGGGGGGGCGAGGGGCGGGAGGGGGATACAGGGGGCGCGAACGGACGAGTCGCTAAAATGTGTGTGTTTATTTTTCAAAACTACTTCTTTTGAAGATCACACAATTTAATTGTCGCGAATCCATGTGGTTTCCACCTAAATAGTTCGAGTGCTTTACTCCGGAGGGGATATAGGGGGTGCGCTTGCTTACCTGACGGCGTGAACGGATGAGGTGGCCGCCGCCTACGTGTACATCGTAGTATGAGGGTGTTTGTGAAGAATTTCGTTGAAACCAATTTGGTTGGGTTTCCTGTTGTCCGTTTTCTTCACCGGGTATATTAAAAAGTGACCCCAGCCCACGACACGTTGGAATTGTTTTCGATCCTTTTGGGGCAAAATGGGTTCCCGTTTTGGGGACAAACCACTCAAATTGTGATCACCTTAAGTCCCCCGAAACGGAACTGCAGTTTGCCTCAAAAAAGTTTTTTTTGAGGTTTTGGCAGAAAGTGTGGTCAAAATCCACTCCCAAAAACCTCAACTATTTTTTTGGATTGGGTTTCAATTTTTTTCTCTTGAAGAGATTCATGGATTGAGATCTTTTTCACATACAGTAGTAGGAAACAGACAGCAAGAAACCCACCCAAAATTGGTTCCCAAACCAAGTCCTGTTGAAACGCCCTAATGACCGCAGTTGTCGATATCCCGTCACTAGCTCCCCCGTCTTGGTTCCCAGCGGCGGGGTTTATTTGTAATTGTAAGACATACGTGGGCCTGAAAGATTGGAAAAGAAAGTGTCCTAATACTGGTTCCGAAGTGCGTGCTATGCCCTGGAAAAAAATACTAGTTCCGACGTTATCATGATTTGAGGGTCACCAGTAAAGAGGAGGGGAGCTTACCACTTTATCGAGGAAATGGTTGAGGGTGACTTGTGTACGGGACGAATAAGAAGTAGGTAACCGGACCCAATCAACGAGTGGTCAGCAATTCGTACTCGTGACCTCTTTGTCTCGTACACAGCCCGTGCCAACCATTTTATCGAACAAACGAGTGAGTAGTCTCGGTCGATGGTGGAACGATACAAGTACAACTCATCAATCTTTTAACCCTGAGCCAGTCAGACTCAATCGATCAACCAATGTGTGAGGTTTAGTTCGTCTTTTGTCTCGTGTGATAGATACACTGTTAAATAGACATGTGCGCCAACCATGGTGCCGAGTTGACTCGGTGAATTCTGAACTCGCTCGCTCTTTCCAAGCTAGCTTTTTCAATCAGGGGAGCTTTACCACTTCGAGAAAATGGTTGGGGGTCACTGCTGAGTACGAGACGTATAACCCAAGCCGCCCATCAACCATTGGTTAGCAAATACGAGCCCCCTCGTTCTTGTGTCTCGTGCAGGCAGCAGTTTGCGCCAACCATTTTCTGAAATATAAGCGGTAAGCTCTACGTACTGGAGGAGACCTGCCTCAATGCCGAGCTGGCTTTCTGGGCAATCGCAGACCCGTCTCCATGCCAAGCTGACTTTCTCGGCAATCGTAGGGGGGCAGTGAGAAATGCAAACGCCGAGAGAGCAGTGCGTCTATTTTATGGAAAGATGGGGGGAATGTTTGCAGGAAATCCGTGTGTGTCCATTTTGGTTGCTCAGGAGATAATCGTCTCGGGAATTCAGCGCAGCACGGGTCCGCTGGGTGTGAAAAAGGGCGAGTGTTACTCGTGTATCATATTGGTCTCTATCACGGGGGACCACATAGTAAATAGGACCTACGGTACACAACTAAAACCTATATATTTACCTTTTTTTACCAACACAAGTGTTCGGTCCTATTTACCATGGCCCTCCGTAGTAGTGTAAAGTGACCCTAATCCATTTTCTCTCGAGAATATGGGTGGGAAGCCGCGCGCTCTCACCGAGAGGGGCTAGAGCATTTGGATGTGATGAACCGTCTCTTATCAGGAGGCGATCGATTCTTGTCGGCTTCTTTGTTGAACCCAGTGCACTACAACCAGCATATTAAGGGCGTTGGACGTGAATGTGATGAACCGTCATCGGGGGACGATAGGCCGGTCGGCCCCTCGTTGGAGCTGCCTACTCTCAAACCAGTCGCCAGAGACTATTAATAGTAGTCGAGCGTTGGATGTGATGACGATTCATTGTCAGGAAACGACTTTCAGAATCCCTCCGTGAAGCTTTTCCCTGGGCTACTGCTGTGAACAACAATACTACAGCAGTAGGATATATATATATATATATATATGTACAAGGTGCTTCGCTCCGCGGGCGGCCTACGCCGCCCGCTCCGCTCGCTCAGGAAGGAAACATCAAATTATGCGAAGCGGACAGAGGTCCATGATTGAATATTGTTTTTTTTATGGCCCCTGTGGTTAGCTGCAAACTGGCGACTTGATAATGCCAAGAGTCCCGCCGCCATGCTTCATTCATTCAGGAGAAAACAGCTCGGACGCCACATATGCTTCGCGTCGCGGGCGGTTTTCCGCTACGCTCGCTCACACGTCGTACATACGTACATACCCCAGGTAGGGTACTTATTTTCTTCTTTCGATATACTCTGTGTCTGTGTACTCGTCGTATGTACGAAAGATAGAGCACAGAACGGCACAGCAACACAGCAAAAACAATGAAAATGAAACCGAAGATGTCTAAAAGAAATAAAATCCCCGTCCCCTTTCGTGTACTAGTTTACTACTTGAGTGGAACACCTTACACCAGTCAAAAATAGAAAAAAATGAAAAAAAAAGAAAAAATCTTACAGCAGAGCTCTCTCAGCCTCGTACGCCGCCCGCCCCTCTCGCGACCATGTCGCCACCGATTCAGTCCGGGTAAAGCTTCCCTCCCTCTCTTCCACAGTGAGCCCCGTCGCCCGCCTCGCGTGAAGCCCGGTGCTCACCGTGGACCTCGACTCAAGCTCGACAATGTTGGTGCTCATTCGGGGTACCTCCCTCTTGTGACTCTCAGCCCGGTCGCAAAAATAAGCACCGCTTGAATATTATCTTACAATCCCGAACGAACCTTAAATACTCGTACGTACTCTATCCAAAATCACAAATGGAGGCCAGACAGAGCCTATTGATGCATCCCTCGTGTCTCGAGGCACACGCGACGCCTAGGCGCGAAAGCGGCGACCGCGCTCCTTGCAACTCCCCTCTACTCGCCAGCATCCGCTGACACCCGCGACGGTGCCGGGTTCGCCCGCGCAACCGTGCTCGGAGTACACGCACGCACACGAAACGAAAGAAGAAAAAAGGAAAGAAGGACTGAAAGTACGACGAGAAAATAAATGGAGAAAACAAAGACTCACTGGAACGGTCCGGCAAGTAATAAACGGAGGCGATTCCCAAGTGGGAGCTCTGAGAGGCCAGGGGTGTACCAACCGAGCACGCTCAGAGGTTGAGATATCTATGAGTAGTTCTATATACGAAAGGCATTGAATGTAGTGATTAATTGTCAGGAGACTAGTCATATTTCGGCCTCTCTATGGAACTCCCTACTCCACACGAAAACTAAGTATCAACCCTCTCAGAATTGTAGTCCCGTTTTGGGGACGAATTAGTCAGAATACCGGCATAGAATGTGATGATTCGTTGTCCGGAGGCGATTAGTTTGTCGGCCTCCTTATATTATTGAACTCTTACACTAAAACTGCTGTAGTTCACCAGAGGCTAGGGAGTTGAATGCGATGACTAGGGCCTTGAGTTGGCTGACTATTCTATTTATTTTGCTGACTATCAGGTAGTTCTCAGTTGGCTATTATTAATAACAGCTACTGTAGGTGCTGCAGTTAGTTGCGTGCGGTAATTTCCTTTGCGGAAATCTGTGTTTTGTCTGGCAGTAGAGCTTTACCACTTTTTCGAGATTTTGGTGCGATTGGCTTGGGTTCAGGGTTAGGGTCGCTCTGATTGGCGCTCTGATCTGCGCTCTGATTGGCTTAGTGTCAGGGTTAGGTTTGCTCTGATTGGCTTGCGGTTATGATTTGGGTTAGATACTGTTTTTTTTTAGATATTAATAGTTTGTGTCAAACCATTTTCGCGATTAGGTGGTGAGCCACCCTCTTTCTTGACTGGCGCGTTTGTCGCTTGGATTATGTTTTTGTTATTGTTCGGAAATACGAAAAAAAAAAAAGAAGTCAATTAGTTGAGCCACTTCTCCACGCCCAAGTAGTAAATACTATTCATACCGGTAGCCGTCAAGTCCAGCCAAGTTAAAGGCCTATATATTGACGATGATCCATTGTCAGGAGACGATTTATAGTTTCGGCTTCTTCGTGGACCTCCCTACGCTAAACTTGATGGTCTACTAGGGGCATTGGCTGTGACCGTCCAGAGTCGGGAGACGGTTGATTAGTCGGCCTCATTATGGAACTCCCTGCACTAAAAATACTTTAGCATACTATGGTTCTTAACAGGACGAAACGGCTGCAGTCATCTATCTCCTTGGCATCTTCGCATCGCTTGCTACCTGTTGATTACTCTGCACGTAGTATATTTTTTTGGTATGATTTTATTCGCGTGCTTCGAAGTATTCGAGCACGAAGAAACCTGAGCAGAACCGGTACGTACTGCCGTACGAGTGACTGCTGCAGCATGTCTGGTATTATCTGTGTTTCAAGACGTCGGTGTTTGTGTGTGTGTTTGTGGATCGTCCCTTCTGTCGGGCTGTCATATCTTGTCATATCTTGTCTCGTCTCGTATCTCTGCTCGCGCTAAACTGCCTGTTGTCTGCTTCAACCATCAATTTATCGTAGAATTTGTCTATGGTCTGGTCGCGTTGTGTACAAATCAGAAGCCAGTGAAATCGTTCAGCGTGCGGCCGGTCAGTGACGCCCAAACTTTACAAAAAATTGAGGAGGTCGGTAGAGCCCTGGATCCTCTCCTCGCTCTTATTGCACCATAAACCAGGATACATATCTTAACGTGCGTACAACCCACCTGGTCGAAGACATCAAGAGATGAGAGATAAGAGCAAGCAACGAAGCTAAATAATACGTACGTGGTTTCCATACGGCAGGCACAGCAGACAGCAGCAGCAGCAGCAGGAGCAGGAGTAGTAGTGCAGTTATTTATAGGTACGGTACCGTAAAAGTTGTGTAATTGTGCAATTACTGAATTCTGTGATACTGATCCGATTCTCGATCGAGGCCCAGCCGTACTGGTTACGGTTGAGTTGCGTCCGTAGGGTGCAGTTGGACGCGGTCGCTACAATCGAACGGTGATGCCATGCCATGCCATGCCATGCCATATTGCCATGTCATGTCATGTCATGTCTTAATGCCATACATGAGCCTCCCTGATTTTTCGTACTTGAAAAAAAAACAAAAAATCTCTTGCCATTTCGAGGTTTGCCGCGGCCATCCTGGTGTCGGGGCCTGTAGCTCTGGCACTTTCTACCTCAACAGGCGATGTGCGCCATGTGTAGTCTACCAGAGTACCTGGTAGCCTCTACTGCTGTGGATTTCCATGTGGTGTTGATAGTTTTGGTGTGCGATTCCACCACAGCCGTCGACAGGCAAAGGGCGCTCGCAATATATGAT
>JASSKH010000001.1:1218944-1238413 GCA_031763025.1 Macrocystis pyrifera
GGTCAAGCTTACCACACTTCCATGTTCGAGATTCGAACCCGTCGCTCCCCTTCGGTATCCTCCTAGGGCGAAGAATGCGCACGGACACCGCTGGGCGTGCTGGATGTGCGTCGGGCCGAAAGAAAACACACACACAGGACCAGGCGCGGCTCCAGAATCGGTTATCTAGGTATTGATACATCACTGCTGCACCACGCAGCTTGCAACAGGTGATATTCCGATGAAACCTTCGATCGCATCGCACAGCCGAGACTGGCTTAGAGCTGTTGCTTTTTTTCTTCAGGTTTTCCCGAGGCTTTTTTTTGTGACACTGCTATTTATTGTACCTATCACGTGTTCACCCATTATTTATTACCTTCAACTGAACGGCAATGCCGTCAAAATCAACAAACGAAAAAAGGACTGCTGATCTGGACAAAACCTTTTGGTTGGCCAACTCCTGATTTCTCCTGTTGTTACTATTACGGGGGTCTATAGTTAACAGGACCTATGGCATTCATAAAAACTATATATTTAGGTATTTTTACTAACAATATTTGGTCCTGTTGACTATGGACCCCCGTAATACATTGCTACGCAGACGTAACCCGCTACTATCAACTACAGTAACTACACTGCCACCAGATAATGTATATACGTACAATACCCGGTATGCATGACTGCTGATTTTCGATAAAACCCTTTTATTATTACGGGGGACCATAGTTAATAGGACCAAATATTGTTGGCAAAAAAAGGTAAATATACAGGTTTTTATGTGTACCATAGATCCTATTAATTATGGACCCCCCGTAGTAGTCAACTGCTGATTATTCGTTTTTCGGGATGTTCAAATGGTCAACACGCCCTGCTCCCAATTGGTACACCGTGATCCCACGCCGACCTGATCGCACAAGGACCTGAGCCCTCCGAACGGAACCTGTGGGTAGCACAGCTACTAATAGCCGCCGGCAGGTCCCGCCAAGCCACAAACACGCCGACCGCAAATCGATGTCCGGCGAAAGCCAGCAAACAATTTTGTCGAATGAAAAAAGTGGCAAGCTCCCCTCGATACGTGAGAGGAGGGGACTTGCCTGTATACGTACTACTAACAGTGAAATGCGTAATTACGTACAGAAATTACTACCTGTACGACTATTACAGAGCCGTGACTGGCAGCGTCGCATATGTACGTACCTACCATCCAACCTGAACGTTCTCAGACGTGACATCCCTTAACCAAAACGAACGAAACCCTTAAACAACCCTTTTTTTTTGAATGCAGTCCCGTTTTGGGGACAAACTACTTGGAATTAGAGTGGTTTGTCCCCAAAACGGGACTGCGGTTCTAAAAGGAGTTAAAAACCCTTTTTCGACTGCCGTTTGGGGGGGACAGAATACTCAGAACTTGAGCGGTTTGTCCCCCAAAAAACGGTACTACTTGCCGTTCTAAAAGCGACAAAAAAATGCGTCCCGACGAAAGACAGAAGCGAAACCCCAAGAAAGTTGACCAAGCGCCACATAGATCATGATATGATCCTGTACCAGGTACAGGTTCATAAAGATCTCCGACGTCCTTGTTGGCGCTTTGTAGAAATGGAAGATGCGTCAGACGTACCCCGACGGCTGTGCATTGGATGACTACAACTATTAATAGCTACCAGCTACCAGGTATTGATTGTCAACACCGGGTAGCTACGATGGCGTTACTGCTAGTTGTAGATAGCTACCATCGTCGCACGTATGTCATAGGGAATGTACGATGTTAGTTGCAGCGGTGCCAAAATATCCTCCGATTATCTGACCGTTAGGAATTCCTTGTCTATGGAAGGCATACCTGCTCTACGTACGTACGCGGTGCGCATCTGAGACCAGTCGCTCGCTCGGAGAGGGAGAGCAGAGAGAAATCGAAAGGGTCTACCGCAACTCATGGCGCATCATCACCCATCGCCATCCACGATGTCGATGTGGCAATGGCAGCAGTGCCGGAGACCGTTGGCGTTCCTTTTACACCAGCAGGTACCAGGTATGTAGATAGAAAGGTATTAATCATCGCACACAAGGGCTTACGTCTGACGACGTACGCCCATTGAAGCGAGCCCGAGGCCTTGGTATTGGTGGCTATTTTAGTGAGTAATGACATCTTTGCGCAGACATACAGACAACGAGCGAATGTAAAGAACCTTCACCGAGCGAGTTTGCAACTGGGCATTGTACATATGGCGGGCGCCATGAGCTGGATGGATAGGCACACGAGGAACGAACGCATGATCTTGAGAAATACCAAGGTTTTTGGCTCCCGCTCATTGAAACGAGCAGGCCCAAGGCCCTGTCTGTGGTGGGAAAAGGGCGTGCGTGCGCGGACAGCTCAACAAAACAGTGAGCGAATGCAAAACGCCACCACCTGGCTTGCATCTGGGCACAGTAAGGGCACTATGATATGTGCAGGATGGTTAGACGCGGACAAAACGCAACGCGTTTTTTTTTTGGTGTAGAAAAAAACACTGGAATTGCTGTAACATACGTTTTCTTCCCGTTTCTTCCCCCTTGCACGTCCATTTTGGCTCATGCTCGGGGTATGTGTCTGAGCTTTGGCTTCCCATTTTATTTATTTATTTGGGATTCTTCTCCTTTTCTTTTTCGGTATGGTTTCTTCGTTGCTTCTCTTTCTTTATGGTGTATTTTGGTTGCTGGCGTATGTATGTATGTTGTGTCCGCCGCACCTGGTGCGAAGGCATGGTATTGCGTACGCTATCAATGCATTTCGGTGTGTTATCTCTGTGTCGTAGTCTGTGAGCACAGAGCTCGTATCTTTCTAGGGTGAACAAGCAGAACGGACACTGGGCCTGCTGGATGTCGACGAGTAGAATAACGGTTTACCGTGAAGAACACACACACGTACGAATACTGACGTGCGTGTGCGTATCGTAAAATCGACGAATTTTAAAGGAGGGGCTCGACCAAACTTTCGGATGGAAGTAGAAGCACCGAAAACAAAACATCTTACGAATGGTGAAAGTTCTCAAGGCTGCTGCCAAAATCGGAATAACTTGTTGGAAGAGAAACGCATTTCAATTGACAAATTGTAGAGGGGAAGAAGGGTATTACGTACGTGTATTAGGGCTGCGGTGCATTGGACGTGGAAATAAGAAATAACAAGTGGAACGGCGGTGAAATAGCTCAATAGATAGATAGATAGCTAGGGCAGGGAGGTTCAAAGTTCAACAGCACAGCTAGCAAGACAGCGAAGAACGAGAAAAAACGGGTATATCGAAAGCTTTGAAAGCTTTTGACGGCCGTTGTTTACTCCGCTCACCGCGTAACTGCGTAACTGCATACCTGGTATATAACAGCGTACGTATTAATCTTACGGGGGACCATAGTAAATAGGACCTCACAAAACACCTACCAGTCAGTATACATTTACCTGTTTTTAATACTAATATTCGGTCCTATTTACTATGGTCCCCCGTAACAGCCAGTATCTCTGTGGCGTAGTTTTGTGACCACATTATTTTAGAGCTTGTATCTCTCTACCTGGTATGATAGAACAAGAAGAATCGGCACGGACACTGGTTTTGCTGGATATCGACGGGTACGTATAAAAACAGTTCGATGTGAAGAACGCACATTGAATAAAACGAAGTTCGGGAAGGGGGAGACCAAAGGGCGAGGCTTCTGAAAAACTGAATTCAAGCGAAAACAGCGTTGTCCGCATTGTGTAAAATGTCCGTAACGTTTGGGGTGGCACTGGGAGGAAACTGAGAATCATACATACGTGAGCGAAACTAATTTACTGTTTAGTGAAAGGCGTGCACCCATCGTCAGGGGTCAGAGAATACTGCTGTACTGAATACTGGCTGTATGATCCGATGTATTTATACTCCAAATACAA
Organism: Macrocystis pyrifera; assembly: GCA_031763025.1. Taxonomy (NCBI): domain Eukaryota; class Phaeophyceae; order Laminariales; family Laminariaceae; genus Macrocystis; species Macrocystis pyrifera. Next base: position 1,222,819 of record JASSKH010000001.1, read on the forward strand.
TAAATACCTGGTAATACTGCTGTGTAACAATGTAGCATGTGGCGTAGTTTTGTGACCACAGAACTTTGAACTCTCTGTAGGATTGAAGAATCAGCACGAACACTGGTTGTGCTGGATGTCGACGGGCAGAAAGAGGGGTTCAATGTGAAGAACACACACACCACTGCTGTCTGCAGGAAGGGGGGGCGGTGGGGGGGGGGTGGGGAGGGCACAACCAAAATGGTGGCTTTGGAAAGCTCTCCAAATCGAGATTTTTCCAAGGACGCGTCGTCTATCGGCGTTTGCACTCTCTCCCGTTGTTGAGAAAAGCAAAAGCTTGCAGGGCTGGACACTGGCAGCCTCAATCAGTAGATAGTGTACTTACTCCGTCAGCAATCAGTATACTGGGTTTCATCAGTATACTGGAAGTTGCGCAGCCGCGTCATCAAACACTAAGATTCGTAATCTTACTCTGTCGCTCTCATTGTTGGAACACAGGCTATTATTAATAATAGTCAGCTGAGAAGACACATACACAACAAAAACAAAGCCCCCCAAGACTCTCGTTTTTCTGTTCTCCCCCTCCTCTCTCCAACCGAAACGTACGTCGATGGTCTACTTCGCAATAAAATATGGAGTGCTTTTTTCTATGAATTTTACGGGGGACCATAGCGAACGGGACCAAATATTGTAAGTATTAATAGGGAAATATATAGGTTTTTGTGTGTACCGTAGGTGCTATTTATTATTATTATTATTATTATTATTATTATTATTTATTTTTTTATTCATCACTTTTACTTTCCAGCCCACTCGTAGGAGGTTTTACCCTCGACGATCTTCTGGACAAGCCGTGGTCACAGGTGTCGTCCCTTCTCCCCCCCGGTACGTGCCTTTATTTTTTGTCGCGCATAGGGTTCAGCATTCCCACTGCTCGTCGATTTTCATCGAATGTAGCCAACTCACGCTTTCGCGCTTTCCGCTAATAATCAATTTTTTATGCGAGAAAAGTCCCTATGAGCATGCACTCGGTGAGACTTGAACCCACGAAATTGATCTTGACAGGCACGCGGACCACCTACCAAGCCACCAGGTCCTCCGTGTAATAGACGTTCGTACGAGTAATATCAAATATACCAGCAACAGCTAATGGCAGCAGTGGACAGACCTTGATAGTAGATCTTCCTGGGGTAGCTAATTAGGCACTCTGATTGACCAGGGGTATGTTTTACGCGGCATAATCAACTTTCGAGTCTTGCATCCCGAGTCATCCCGAGTCAACCTAGAGTCTTCCCAAGCTAAGCATCCGCGCCGGCCGAGCCAACCTAGAGTCTTATCAAGCACATCATCCCAGCACTGACCACTGGTATAGGGTTAGGGTTAGGGCTCGGGTTAGGGTTCGGGTCGGAGAGTCGGCTTCAGGCGTAGATCTACTATCAAGGTCTGTCCACCCCTCGCTAATGGCACGTTCAATCGGTAGATACTGCTGCTGTAGTTATATAATGCCAGTATAATACGACTGCCAGTAGACAGCGCCAGTGCCTAGCCTTGAAAAATCAGCCGTGAAATTCGTCGGAGGGCTTGTGTTATCGTTTTTTGTTTTTTGTTTTTTGTTTTTTGTTTTTTTTTTTTGTTTTTTTTTTTTAAATCATCACTTTTACTTTCCAGCCCACTCGTAGGAGGTTTTACCCTCGACGATCTTCTGGACAAGCCGTGGTCACAGGTGTCGTCCCTTCTCCCCCCCGGTACGTGCCTTTAGTTTTTTATCGCGCATAGGGTTCAGCATTCCCACTGCTCGTCGATTTTCTTCGAATGTACAGCTAACTCACGCTCTCGCGCTTTCCGCTAATCAATTTTATGCAAGAAAAAGTCCCTATGCATGAGCATGCACTCGGTGAGGCTCGAACTCACGAAATTGATCTTGACAGGCTCGCGGACCACCTACCAAGCCACCGGGGACGCCGGCAATCGTATGGTATGGTATGACACGTGATTGATACGGATAAGAACCAGCTGAGACGAGTTGCAAACGTTATAATACCGCAGTCCCGTTTTGGGACAAATCACTTGGAATTAAAGTGGTTTGTCCCCAAATCGGGACTGCGGTACTAAAGGGGTTAACGAATTACGTCATCTGGTACCGGTACTAAAGTTGTAAATACGGGCCTGGTATATAAGCACATGTACCCACCAGGGCGTTAATTAGCTTTTGGTTGAAGCGGCTGTTTCCCGCAACGTTCGCCGCCGAAGGCGATGTGCGGCTTGTCGCCACACGGCTTTTCGGGGTCGCAACTTTCCGCCGCCGCCACCGCTGAGGTGGCGTCAATGTTGAGGCGTCTGCTTCGCCGAGAGGCGTTTTTTTACTGGGAGGGGGCTGTTTGGTTATGCAGGCGATTACTTTTTTTATGGCCTTCTTTTCCGTTCCCTGAAGGGGGAGTTTCGTTTTCGGGCACTTTTAGAAATTATTTAATTTAGTTGTTCATTATTCTTTCGGTGATCGCTCCGCACGTTGTACTATTAATTCTTTCTGCTCGGACACACTGCTGTCTTGCTGCTGCACCTCTTCGTACATTTGGGCGAAATCGTTTGCAATGTCATGTACCCTCGGGAAAGCGAAACACCACGTACACACATCCATCATGTCATGACGCTCTGTTTCCAGTAGGCTCGGGAAGCCGTTGTCAAGAAACGTATAAAATGCATTGCTACGTGATTTTCGGGCATATATTCTCAGATACGTTGAAAAAGAACGGCCTTCGGCGGCCCTCCGGGGGGCCCTCCCGCGACAAACGGCTTGAGTTGCCTGTTGCGGCAACAGGCGCTCAAGCCCTAACTAATGCCCTGGGGGTACCTGGTACCCACTCCCCTGCTGTAATATTCGCAAGGGGTCGGCGGGGGGGGGGGGGGGGCACGAGCAATCGTTGACACGTTGATACACCTGTGCGATTTTCCCATTTCCCCTGCAGGTTGTTGATTTTTGTTTTTTTTCTCCCTGATATTTTTTCTCTTTCCACTTCAGAATTATTATTGATTGATTATTAGAGCCTGCTGTGTGAAAATCACACGTACCGTTATTCTCGACCAGGTATAATATATCAGGCAGTATTATTAACACGCATTTATTTGTAGTAAATACAAGTATGAGTAAATACCAGGTACCAGGTACTCGTGGGTACGGGTATGCGGGTACGATATCATAGGGATTGATGTCTTTATATTAAATCGTCCTTTCTACCCAGCTTCATCAGTACACCCAGTGTCCGTCCTGATTCCTCATCCAACAAGAGAGATAGATGCTGATTCTGTGGTCACAGACTGCGAGACAGAGGAAGATCAAAAACAAAAAATAATCGCAAATTCAAGGGTCCTAAACGATATCGTATATACCTGGAACAAAAACCTTTCAAAGGGATTACAGCAGTGTCCAAGACAAGGAGTATCGCGGCGTGACTACGGGTATGTTGACCTTTCCTCTCGATGTTTGGTTTAACACGAACGACAGACAAAGGCAAACGACGAGCACATCGAGAGCACGGCGGTACTCCGTTCACAGCTGGACACTCGGCACACTCACTATTTTTGGCACACGGTGAAACTTACCCACCCCCGATCACCGGATTTTACACCAACACTTGAACGAGAATATACTACACTACCAGTGCTCGCGATGCTGGCGGTCTTTGTGCTGTGATGGTTTTTACGTTTTTACTCGCGTACATTCGCACCGTACGAACAGAAACCAAAATGAGCCTAATTCCAAATGATACATTCCACAACGGGACTGCAGTCCTACTATTAATACTATTAATACTAATACCACTATCTGCTATTGATAGCATCCATTTTTAGGACCGGAGTCCCGTTTTGGGGTCAAGCTAGACCATATTATAGGACCAATATGGTATACACAAAATCTTACATATTTCGTTATTTTTACTATTAATAACAATATTTGGTGCCATTTTTTATGGTCCCCCGTAATACCTGTTATATACAGCAGAACCGTTTTGGGAACACACTACTTTATTAAGTAGAATTTGAGTGGTTTGTCTCGAAAACGGGACTGGGATAAACTACTTGGACTTTGAGGGGTTGTCCCCCAAAACGGGAATGTGGTTCTCAAACTGAAGGGGGTCAATCTTTCGTGATATGCATTGACCGTCGGATGCACAGCCCGGCGCGTCGTGCCAATACCACGCACGCAGCTCCTCGAGTTCAAGACAGCAGAAGTATGCACGAGTAGTGCAAAATCCCAATAGTACTTCAAGACGCGCGCGACTGGACCCTAGACATGCGTTGTTGGTTTGTAGGTGCTGCTGTTTCATAATACTTGTATACACGACAGCGAGCACACTCGTGTTGAACGATCAAAAAGTGCAACGAAAAAAAAGTTCAGCGTACGACGAGATGGGAGACCGATTTGGCCCACTAAACAGCAGAGTGTTGCTGCTGCTGCTGCTGCTGCTGCCGCTCCTGGGCCTGCCTGCTCTGTTTGTACGATAGATACATCATCATGACAGCAAATGTACACTACATGCATGTACTTTCATCAGTATTTTATTATATCATACCGTACCTTTACAGCCAGTAGATGAGTACTGCGAGTACATCTTGCTGTGCCATGGTCTAGCCCCAACAAATTCCAAAGCACCACTGACCTAGAGCGACCAGCACCAGCAGATTGCACTGTAACCGCTGCTGCTGCTGCTGCTGCTGATGCGCACACCAATCGTATTTTCATTGCCGTATATACACGAAAGGCAGGGAGGGAGGGCAGATGAGTACTGCCAGTAAATCCTGCTCTGCTGTTGTCTAGCCCTAGCAAATTCCAAAGAACCACTGAGCAGAGCAGCCAGCACCAACAGAGTACACTATAACCGATGTTGCTGCTGATGCGCAAACCAATCGTATTGTCATTCATTGCCGCCGCCATACACCAGAGGCACGGAGGGAGGGACCCGTGCCCTGTGCCCCCTTCACCTATTACGGGGGTCCATAGTTAACAGTACCAAATTTTGTTAGTAAAAATAGGTAAATATAGGTTTTTATGTGTACCATTGGTCCTATTAACTATGTACCCCCGTAATAGTAGTACACAGAGTACTCATTACATTTATCCTGGTATCGTTGAAGTAGTATTAATAGTTGTTGCTGGTACCTGGTAGTGGTATGAGAAGTCACGAGCGTGCTGGCGTGCTTGCCAGTCAGAGTCAGTAAGTCTCGGTCTGGGCATCATGCACGCCTTGGCCACGACCACGCCGTCCGCGCCCGTGCGACACAGCAGCATTTGTGGAGCGACAGACACGCACGTCTCGTTGTGTCTATACTCTTCTAGTCCACATCTACGATTGCTGCTGCTACTGCTGCTACTGCTGCTGCTGCTGCTACTGCTGCTGTGTCTGTCTGACTCCATCGTCCCTGGTCTTATCCTGCCTTTTCGATCAGGAACGAAGATCTGCACACTGAAACACAGAGACTCTCACCTCTCACCGCGACCTCGAGTGAAATAGCAAGAAAAGCCCGCCGTTAGTTAGCTGAAAGTTATAGTTCCTTCCCGCCTGCCGCCCAAGAGGTCCCCGCAAAAGCTGACGGAGCGCGCCGAGAGAGAGGGGGGGGACGGGGGGGTGGACGATTGATGCTTGCAACCTCGACCGCAGCAACTACTGCTTTCTCTCTGTTGCTGCTGCTGCTGCTGTGTTTGTGGTCACGCTGTGGAGCTGAGGGTACAGCGCAAACCACGCAGGTCAGAAGTAAAACATACCGGTACTAATAGTCAGATACCAGATACCAGATACCAGGTCAGGTACCAGGTACAAGATACTGCTGTACCAGATATCTGATATATATATACTTTGTACCCACTTCCGATGCATGGTGCTTCGTCCTTTGATCATCCGAGATCTCCCATATTTTGTATCTCGCACCATATATATGCACATCACAAATCACGGCATCTACGATCAGAAAATCACCGAATAATAAAATCAAATAATATAAAATTATCACAGCATAATCACAGCAGCATCTGCGACGACCATTCTTCTTGTGGGTAAAAAAAAATCACAACAAAAACAAAATCACAAACAAACTCGTCTCACAGGTGCTAGAGCCGTTGGTTTTGAGCGAGACGACGTACTTGCATGTAGATGTAATGAATGTGGTATATAGATCATAGATAGATAATATTACGGGGATCCATAGTTAATGGGATCAAATTTTGTTAGTAAAAATAGTCAAATATATAGGTTTTTATGTATACCATAGGTCCTATTAACTATGGACCCCCGTAATAGTAACCGTACGTAACTTTAGCGGTGGTGGGTGAATTCGTTAAGTTAAGACGTGGTAACGGTATGTGTTTTTGTTATTTTCTGAATTCGGGGAGACGAAGTTCAGGTTAAAGTGGAAGACTCCGGAGGGAAAGCTTGTAAAACTACATCCTGCATCACATCTATCTAGATGTACGACTAACAAGAAGAAAGAGTAGTCTACGTAAATAATACGTACAAGCAGTGTTCTGCATTTTTTTTCCGATGATATAAATCAAGATCAAATCAACAGCAGGAATCTACGTAAATTAAATCAGTATGATGATTGGTTGGCTTGTATGCGTGTATCCGAATCTGTCCTTCGTTCTCTTGGGTTCACATTCATAATTGATTGGTTTAAAGGTATACATTTATTGCGCAACACGGTCAGCAGCTAGTACTACTGCTGTAGCTGTGTAGCTGTGCGTTTAAAACTACCTGGTATTGATAACGGTACATACAGCAGTAGAAGATATAGATGGACCTTGTGCGTAGGTTTCCGTTGTATCCGGGTATTTCTTCCTCCAGGAATGTTTCGATCGATCACAACGGTGAAGCTCATGCTGCACATTGATAGTCGGATGGCAAAAACCCAATAATAATAACAATAATAACACATACATACCACAGCAGAGCAGTGTACAGCAGCAGCAGTGTACAGCAGGGCGATTGCCCTCATATCATACTCTCCTACGGTATATCTTTGGCAAAAAGGCTTGAATAACCACAGCTGCACATATCTGTCCGGATACCTGGTATATAGGTATTCTTATTGCGCACGCAGCACAAACCTGAAGCACAACAATCAATCGGAGAACAGGGCGACAATAATAACAAGTCTTGAACATAAAAGAAAAACGAAACAACAAACCCTTACAAAACTCTCAACAAACATGTCACGATTGAGACAGTAGCAGCATCCGACGTGCGCAAAGACAACTCGACAACACCACATTTCATCATTGCCGACCACCGAGAAAGTGGCAACGCCACACACAACAACACACTCCTCGGTGTGTCTCCACACCCAAAGAGATGACTTGCTACAGGACTACTACTAATACGGAGGACCATAGTAAATACTAGGACCTCAGGTACAAACAAAAACCTCTATATTTCCCTATTTTTACCGACAATATTTGGTCCTATTTACTATGTATGGCCCCCCGTAAAATACACCGTCGCACTAAACACCATGAAAAACAAAATAATGGCAGAAAGCAGCACACGCACAGATAGGTAGGGTGTCACAGCAGTAGTCAGTTTCAAGATCAACCGCCTGCCTCTGCTGTGTGGTTTTTCCGCGAATTCCCCCATGTTCTTCGTTCTTCTTCCTTTTTTTTCACTGTCCCCCCCCCCGGCCCAAAAGCCCCCGCTCCCCTATACCACTGCTACTACTACTACCACTACTACTACTCCTACTATACTACTACTACTATCAATACTACTACTACTACTACTACTACTACTACTACTACTACTACTACTACTACTACTACTACTACTACTACTACTACTACTACTACTACTACTACTACTACTACTACTACTACTACTACTACTACTACTACTACTACTACTACTACTACTACTACTACTACTACTACTACTACTACTACTACTACTACTACTACTACTACTACTACTACTACTACTACTACTACTACTACTACTACTACTACTACTACTACACTACTACTATTACTATACTACTACTACTACTACCACCACTACTATTACTACTACCACTACTACTACTAATACTACAAAACTACTACTACTACCACTACTACTACTACTACTACCACTACTACTACTACTACCACTACTACTACTACTACTACTACTAATACTACTACTACCACTACTACTGCTGCTGCTACTACTACTACTACTACTACTACTACTACCGCTACTACTACTACTACTACAACAACTACTACCGCTACTATACTACTACTACTACTACCGCTACTACTACTACTACTACTACTACTACTACTACTACTACTACTACTACTACTGATTTGCTGTCCTTATTATACCGGCACAGCAGCAGTGCTGCTGCTACTGATTTGCTTTATGCTCGCAATTTGTGTACTCTGACTGTGGGTGATATTACGGGGGACCGTACTAAATAGCTATGACCAATTATTGTTAGTAAAAACAGCGAAACATATTAATTATAGGTGTGCCGTAGGTCCTATTTAATATGCCCCCCCGTAATATAATAGTATTACGGGGGTCCATAGTAAATAGGACCAATCAATGTAGTTAGTCAAAATAGGTAATATATTTAGTTTTTTTATGCATACCATAGGTCATATTAACTATGCCCCCCCGAAATAGTATGCGCGTTTTCTCCTTCTCGTTTTTTTTTTTCCCCTCCACACACACGCTTCTTTCTTCAGTTTTTTTATTCCGCCACACGATGAGGCACACACAACTAACTGTCACAACACGAACCGCGAACCACACGAACGCGATGATGACCCACCCACGCGCCGCGAAAAATAGCGGCCCTCCTATTGTTTCAACACACTCCAATACTGACGTACGTACTATTGGTATATTTGCTATGGGTACGAGATAACTATGCCACATAGGTATACACTGCTTGTGCTGCTGCTGCTGTTGCTGCTGCTGTGTTATTTTCAGTCGTTCCGTTCGCTCTCGCGCCGTTTCCGCTCGGTCGAAAGCACTTTCACACGCACGCACAGCAGTAGTCGATGGTGCCATTTGTTTGCTCGTTCGCGACCGCGACCGTCATTTGCGTCCGGTCGCCCGGCATTTTGTTTCTGTCTGCGCTGGCTGTGGCGGCTATTTGCGAGCCGCCCCCGTCGGTCGTGCGCCGTCGACCATTTCGCCCGCATCGCCCGCCCGCTCTTGTAGCAACCAAGCTATCAACCCTACAACTACTACTTTATTACGTCATGACTCCTCCTCCTATTGATACCACTATTCAAGATGTACATACACCGTAACTACTGAGCTAACAGTCGGCGCTATAGCTAGCTCAGTAGTTAGATAGTAGGGTGTATCTGTGAAAGTAGGGTGTATCTCTAACAAGCACCATCGCGTGATACTTACTGCCGTACGTAATACTTTCTATTACGTCGCGTGCCACAGGCACGGTGACTATTGGCTCACTCAGTCAGTGGTTTGGGGTGTATCGCTGTTAGTAGAGGCAGGGTGCATCTCTGTGATAATCACTCAGTCAGTGGTTTGGGGTGCATCGCTCTTGTCACGGTGTCCGAGGGTAGAGGTAAGGGAAGTGAAGGCAGGAACCGGCTGGCCGGAGGCAGCTTCTCTTGTTGGTAGTATATAGGCTTCTCTTATTATTGTTGTTTTTCCTCTTGGTCCTTGGTGAGAGAGAGGGGAGCAGAATGAGAGTGAGACGATGGGGGTTTGGTTCGAGGCACCAAACCCACTCTGGTCTCCTACATTAGCCCGCTCGACGGGTTTATACGTTTGTCCGAGGAACTCTCCTCGGACGCTTGTCCACTCTTCTATCGACGACCTGGACTACCGGAGTAGCCATGCCTTGGGATACTTTTTATAAGTCCGCTAAAACGCATCCTACGGGTCATTTAGACTGCTCTAGGAACGCCACTGCTCGTGTCCTGACAGTAGTCTCACCTTGCGATACTTCTGTATGTCCACTAAAACACATACTACGGGTTATTCAGTCTGTTCCACGAACATTGCTCGGGTCCTCAAATTAAAGCCGTGCTGGCTTGTTATGTACTGAGAAAAACTTCCGAGCTTCAGGAATATACTCTTGAGGGTATTTAGGGCTATCATTCTTGTTCACCAAGGAAAACTACAGCGTCTCAGCAATACTCTTGGGAGTATTCAGGGCTTCGGTACTTGTGGACTTTGGTACTTCTAGAACACTGCTCAACCGCTTCTATAGCCCGATACCACATCATATCACACTAATAATAGAAGCAGGGTGCATATCTGCGATAATAACCACAACATGATACCGTACGTACTACTGTCTCTACTATGTCGTGTGTCAGACACACGCCCTCCCCCTATATGTCCATACGACTACGGCCATGCATGATATCGAGTACACCACCCCCCCCCCCCCCCCCCCCCCCACCCCCCCCCCATCACCTCTCACCCCCCCCCTCTCACACCCCTCCGTTGCCTCCGTTGCCTGCGACTATATAAGGAGAGTGGTACCCGGTACTTGCAAGTCACGCCCTTATAGCATAGCCACAGACGACGAGGGGGGAGGGCGTACTCATGTCATGCATGATTGAGCACACACACCCGTCTGCAGTGCACCTCACCCTCGTCTAGTTGCACCCCCCCGCCCCCCCCACCTCGTCTAGTGCAACCCCACCCGCGCCCCTCGTCGTCTGTGGCTATGATGTTGTAATCGAACAGATGTAAGGGCGTGACTTACAACTACCGGCTGCCATAACTCACTCACCGATACTCTCTGCCACTACAGCAGTGCTGTGTACTATTTTATATTATACTATATTTACTACTCTGTACTGCTACTCCCTCAGTCTCCTCCTCCTGCTCTACTGCTACTACTATTAATACTACTACAGCAGTATGCGCATAATACTGTTGGTACTTCTATACTGTACTGTCAGGTACCACTTGCTACTATAATACCGCATGTACAGGTATATAAGGTAAAGCAGTACGGGGAGCTAGGGACTGAAAACTCCTCACGTATGTGCAGGAGGAGGGGAGTGTTTCTGTGGTCCTGGCTATGGCTATATGTCCTGGTCACTCACACACCAGGTGGTCCAAGGATGAGTGTCGTTATCGTTTCTTATCTTGTATTCTCGTCGCTTTCTGGCTCGTCGGATGCCTTCTGAACGAAGGGGCGGGGGGGGGGGGGGATCGTCATCCAGGCGGGCGATAACGCCTGCCACGTATAACGAGGGGACATTTGCTGCAAATCAGAACGCCCCAACAGGGAAGAGGGGTTACCATAAAAACAAGTATATGAGTACTATAGTACCACCACTATTGTGCTACCACTCTACTACTATACTGCTACTTGTTGACTACTTAATACTGTACTATGTACTATTAACAATACTCATGTTCACCGACAAATCGCCACTACTACGTACGGCTGACTGTACTACTGTGAGTACCGTAGTAGTTGAGAGAGGGGGAAGGGGATAAGAACCTACTGTACAGCTGTTTTGTGACCCCGGACTAGGGAGGCAGAAGGAGAAAGAAGGGCGAAGCCCGTGCATGGGGCGGAAGACACAAATACAAAAATACCAGGTACCTGGTATGTACTGCAGGATTTTTAAGATCATGCGCACCGTCCTCCCACGCCCACTTTGCTTGCGACGGCGATGCTCTCCCGTTCTCGTCGTCTTTTGTGCTTTGATTGTGGATAGCCAATCCCATGATTAACAAACACCTTGTACCACTTAGTGCTGTACTCACACAAAATCTCATGCGTTGTACGTATGTAAGTTTAGTCTTCATACGTACAACTATATTACTACGGGGGGCCATAGTAAATAGGACCAAATATTGTTCAGTAAAAAAAAGCATGACATGTACCTGGTAGGTTTTTGTCTGTACCGCAGGTCCTATTTAATGTAACCCCCCGCAATACATCCTTCACCGGAGGGTTATCTATACCCCGCATCTGATTCACCAGGTCGATTGATGGTGTGTGATTGGTCGTTGATGACACAGGACAAGCGATTGACGGATGGATCACAAGCTCTCGCTTCACTCATCGTCCTCTGTCTCTCTCGTCTTGCTATTTTTACCAGAGGGAGGGGGGGGGGCGTTATTGTAGAATAGTGTGTGTTGTGTGAAGATCACGCTCTTCAGAAACGCACTGCAAACAAACAGAATTGTACTTGTTGTGCATCTACCATGTTTAAGTAAGTTGTAAACGACTGATGAGAGTCCGGCCCTACTGGGAGTACGACCGATATTATTACTCGTAATACCATGTATCTATGTATGTATGTATGTACATCTAATCAATGACACAAGCACAGCACACAGCATACACCCACAAGTAAGCGTTCGTCTTGATCATTTATCTTCGAGGGATGCAATAAGCTCTTTTATACATCAGATATGGTCATCACACAGACTAGTCTCTCCTCCTGTCCGGTGCGCGACGACCGAGAAAAACCAAAATCATCTCGAGTGAATCGCGGTATATGTTTCGGTAGGCAAACAAATAGAATGCAAGGTAAGGTACCGGGTGCGAAAAAGTACAATGACACAATTTGTGACACCGAGAGGAACCTCGAAAGGAGACAGAATAGGATGACGCAAGATGAAAGAGCACACAGTAGTAGTAGTCACGAAAAAAAGAAGACCGTCATACGACACACCGTACTCTTCTAGAAGAAAGCACGCACGAACAAGTACCTGGTATAGCTATAGCTGCTGCACGAATAAAAAACAACACGCACACCGAGAGAAAGAGAGCGAAACACCGCCGCTGCTGTGTGCTGCACCTGTGGAGAGAAGGAAGGAGAAGAACGGACAAAACACGGATGGATCTAAAGAAAAAAAAAAAAAAGAGAGAATCTTGTTGTTACCGTATTTTAATCAGACGCGTGCGACGACACGGGGGCATATATTTCATGGTATCCCCGCTTCCCGTATTCTACTAGTGTTTTGTGGAGGCGTTATTAGGGTATACCTACTGTACTCGCAGCCTTCTTTTTGGCAGACACGTATTTTTTCTGACTGGAGGGCTCCTCGATTGAAGAAAAGTAGAGCCAATATCGTCGGAATATCAATAATTTGCGATTTTCTTGCATTTTCGGTATATGCTTACCACTGCCTGTGCGTACCGCGTTCATCGGTTATTACTGCGGGGGACCGCAGTAATCAGGACCCGTGATATACCCAAAGAAGACCTCTCACACCGCGGTATTTTACAAAGCATACCAGGTATATACTCGGTCCTGATTACTGTGTTCCCCCGTAATGCGTGCTGCCTTCACATTTTTAGAAAAGTGTTACGAGGACTGATTACCCTGGGCTGGGGGGAATCGATCGATCTTTTACCCCCTGTAGCTCAGCAAGCAACACCTTCTTACACGTTTGACGTCGTCGAGGACACGGGTTCGAATCTCATTTCGAACGTTTCTTTGATAGAAACGCTTGCGCGTGCGTCCCTAAAAACACATCTCCCTGGTTCCCCAGGTGATGAAACGAAGCGGGTAGGTAGGTCAGCGTACAGACGTATACGGTTCGGACACCTCAAAGATCCCGCCGTTCAGAGGGGGGGGGGGGTGTTATAAGGAATACCCTGGGCTGGGTAATCGATCGATCTTTTACCCCTATAGCTCAGTAGGTAACACCTTTAGAAAAACCGAAAGCCAATTTCGTTGCGTGAGGAAAATAATCGAGCCTCTCTCGAGCGAGGAAAGCCTCAAAGACAACTATTACGGGGATCCATAGTTAACGGGGCCAAATTTTGTTAGTAAAAATGGGTAAATATATTGGTTTTTATGTTTACCATATGTCCTGTTAACTATGTACCCCCCCGTAATACCACTTAACGCCGGGCGTAAGTATAAGAGCCTCTTTCTTGGTCTTCATGTCAATGTATAAACGGTCCTTATGTTTTCGTCCAGAGTGGTATTTATATCAACAAAAGGTACAGTCTACTGACAATTAAAAGGTACAATAATAAGGTACAACAATAACAAGGCACAACAATAGTAAAGTACAACTCCTGCCGTACGTAGCATGTGTCACCAAGAAACAACACGGTATAACGAGATGTACCCCCTGGGTAGATAGATTGTTTTTCGCTCCTGGTGCTACGTACGTGTTCGAGCCGTGAACCTTAAACCTCTTGCCACGCGAGCTTTGCCGTGCCCTTTCTACTCGTTTCGTCGACGGCGGCATCGAAGTGTTAACACCGTTCTGTGCTGATGTCGTCGCGCCCCACCCCAACGAAAATACAAAAAAGTAAACACTACCACTCTGCTGTACAGACATGAACTAAACAAAAACAAAACATTTCCACTGCGACTAGAATTAGGGGCAGCAAATAGCACGGGTTCGAAAACTATTCGGACTAGAACCGTGCCACAAGATATGCGTTCGTCGACAGCCGTATATCAGCCCCCCCCCCCCCCCCCCCCCCCCCCCCCCCCCTCCCCCTAGCCAACACCCCCCCCCCTGCAAAACCCGACGTGGTCCGTCTCGGCCTTGTAGGTATGCCAAGGTGTACGTTCCTACGACTACGGCCATGGATGAAAATGAGTACCCTCCCCCCCCCCCCCCCCCCCCCCCCCCTGCAAATTCTCTCCCCCCTCTCCTTCTCCTTGCCGCCACTCTTGCCGCCCTCTGCTCCGTTTCCCTATGCCACCGCGCCACCAAACAGCCCGCCGCTTCGATCCACCCCGCCGAAGTAGATTAAAACTAGGAGTTGCATATTATCTTCAAGCTAAAATGCTAGAAGCATGCACAAAAAAAAAAAAACAAGTACAAAACAAGAGACTATTTTGCGGCGGACCGTAGTAAATGGGACCACATTTTGTTGGTAAAAGTAGGGAAATATATAGATTTTTTGTGTGCACCGTAGGTCCTATTTACTACGGTCCCCCGTAATAACACACAATAGGTCCAAGTCTAAGAAAACACCTGTGGCGAGCCCATGGACTCTTGCTAAAGCAGCATCGTTCCTCCTTTGTACCCTGCGCTGCTGTTCATGTATTTCATGTCTACCTTCAGGGACTTACACTGAGTGCCCTCGCCCGTCAGGCTGGGTACGAAGTCGTTGACCGCTACCGCCCACTGATCCTTGCCTCTAACGTCCGTGTACCCCAAGACGCTAGTTAGCGCCTTTAGAGAAATACGGCTCTATACCGGCCCCCGCGTGCAAGGGTTCCTCGTCCACCTTGACCATGTCCCGGACGAGCGCTTGACCAGGGCTCACGAGAAGTGCTGAGCGGAAGGAGAGCACTTCTGCGGTTCCCGGTGGTCGAGCCTGCCCGGCAGGATGAGGGGTCCCTCGAGTTGGGCAGCAACCCGGTCGGGGAAGGCTCTCGGGATCAGGGAGGAACGACGAGAGGAAGCACGGACGGCCGTCAAGCCACCGGAGATGAGGGGAGGAGGTTGCAGGTGCAGCTACGGAGCGCAGGTGTTGGTTACCTTGGCGCGACTAGGGAACCCCTTGACAGCATCGGAAACTATGACGTCTGGGTCAGACAGGGAAGCGGGAGGCATATACAGGGTAGGGGGGGGGGGGGGGGGGGGGGGGGGGGGGGGGGGGGGGGGGGGGGGGGGGGGGGGGGGGGGGGGGGGGGGGGGGGGGGGGG
>JASSKH010000001.1:1238513-1319097 GCA_031763025.1 Macrocystis pyrifera
CCCCCCCCCCCCCCCCCCCCCCCCCCCCCCCCCCCCCCCCCCCCCCCCCCCCCCCCCCCCCCCCCCCCCCCCCCCCCTACCCTGTATATGCCTCCCGCTTCCCTGTCTGACCCAGACGTCATAGTTTCCGATGCTGTCAAGGGGTTCCCTAGTCGCGCCAAGGTAACCAACACCTGCGCTCCGTAGCTGCACCTGCAACCTCCTCCCCTCATCTCCGGTGGCTTGACGGCCGTCCGTGCTTCCTCTCGTCGTTCCTCCCTGATCCCGAGAGCCTTCCCCGACCGGGTTGCTGCCCAACTCGAGGGACCCCTCATCCTGCCGGGCAGGCTCGACCACCGGGAACCGCAGAAGTGCTCTCCTTCCGCTCAGCACTTCTCGTGAGCCCTGGTCAAGCGCTCGTCCGGGACATGGTCAAGGTGGACGAGGAACCCTTGCACGCGGGGGCCGGTATAGAGCCGTATTTCTCTAAAGGCGCTAACTAGCGTCTTGGGGTACACGGACGTTAGAGGCAAGGATCAGTGGGCGGTAGCGGTCAACGACTTCGTACCCAGCCTGACGGGCGAGGGCACTCAGTGTAAGTCCCTGAAGGTAGACATGAAATACATGAACAGCAGCGCAGGGTACAAAGGAGGAACGATGCTGCTTTAGCAAGAGTCCATGGGCTCGCCACAGGTGTTTTCTTAGACTTGGACCTATTGTGTGTTATTACGGGGGACCGTAGTAAATAGGACCTACGGTGCACACAAAAAATCTATATATTTCCCTACTTTTACCAACAAAATGTGGTCCCATTTACTACGGTCCGCCGCAAAATAGTCTCTTGTTTTGTACTTGTTTTTTTTTTTTTTTTTGTGCATGCTTCTAGCATTTTAGCTTGAAGATAATATGCAACTCCTAGTTTTAATCTACTTCGGCGGGGTGGATCGAAGCGGCGGGCTGTTTGGTGGCGCGGTGGCATAGGGAAACGGAGCAGAGGGCGGCAAGAGTGGCGGCAAGGAGAAGGAGGGGGGAGAATTTGCAGGGGGGGGGGGGGGGGAGGGTACTCATTTTCATCCATGGCCGTAGTCGTAGGAACGTACACCTTGGCATACCTACAAGGCCGAGACGGACCACGTCGGGTTTTGCGGGGGGGGGGGGGGGGGGGGGGGGGGGGGGGGGGGGGGGGGGGGGGGCTGATATACGGCTGTCGACGAACGCATATCTTGTGGCACGGTTCTAGTCCGAATAGTTTTCGAACCCGTGCTATTTGCTGCCCCTAATTCTAGTCGCAGTGGAAATGTTTTGTTTTTGTTTAGTTCATGTCTGTACAGCAGAGTGGTAGTGTTTACTTTTTTGTATTTTCGTTGGGGTGGGGCGCGACGACATCAGCACAGAACGGTGTTAACACTTCGATGCCGCCGTCGACGAAACGAGTAGAAAGGGCACGGCAAAGCTCGCGTGGCAAGAGGTTTAAGGTTCACGGCTCGAACACGTACGTAGCACCAGGAGCGAAAAACAATCTATCTACCCAGGGGGTACATCTCGTTATACCGTGTTGTTTCTTGGTGACACATGCTACGTACGGCAGGAGTTGTACTTTACTATTGTTGTGCCTTGTTATTGTTGTACCTTATTATTGTACCTTTTAATTGTCAGTAGACTGTACCTTTTGTTGATATAAATACCACTCTGGACGAAAACATAAGGACCGTTTATACATTGACATGAAGACCAAGAAAGAGGCTCTTATACTTACGCCCGGCGTTAAGTGGTATTACGGGGGTACATAGTTAACAGGACATATGGTAAACATAAAAACCAATATATTTACCCATTTTTACTAACAAAATTTGGCCCCGTTAACTATGGATCCCCGTAATAGTTGTCTTTGAGGCTTTCCTCGCTCGAGAGAGGCTCGATTATTTTCCTCACGCAACGAAATTGGCTTTCGGTTTTTCTAAAGGTGTTACCTACTGAGCTATAGGGGTAAAAGATCGATCGATTACCCAGCCCAGGGTATTCCTTATAACACCCCCCCCCCTCTGAACGGCGGGATCTTTGAGGTGTCCGAACCGTATACGTCTGTACGCTGACCTACCTACCCGCTTCGTTTCATCACCTGGGGAACCAGGGAGATGTGTTTTTAGGGACGCACGCGCAAGCGTTTCTATCAAAGAAACGTTCGAAATGAGATTCGAACCCGTGTCCTCGACGACGTCAAACGTGTAAGAAGGTGTTGCTTGCTGAGCTACAGGGGTAAAAGATCGATCGATTCCCCCCAGCCCAGGGTAATCAGTCCTCGTAACACTTTTCTAAAAATGTGAAGGCAGCACGCATTACGGGGGAACACAGTAATCAGGACCGAGTATATACCTGGTATGCTTTGTAAAATACCGCGGTGTGAGAGGTCTTCTTTGGGTATATCACGGGTCCTGATTACTGCGGTCCCCCGCAGTAATAACCGATGAACGCGGTACGCACAGGCAGTGGTAAGCATATACCGAAAATGCAAGAAAATCGCAAATTATTGATATTCCGACGATATTGGCTCTACTTTTCTTCAATCGAGGAGCCCTCCAGTCAGAAAAAAAAAAATACGTGTCTGCCAAAAAGAAGGCTGCGAGTACAGTAGGTATACCCTAATAACGCCTCCACAAAACACTAGTAGAATACGGGAAGCGGGGATACCATGAAATATATGCCCCCGTGTCGTCGCACGCGTCTGATTAAAATACGGTAACAACAAGATTCTCTCTTTTTTTTTTTTTCTTTAGATCCATCCGTGTTTTGTCCGTTCTTCTCCTTCCTTCTCTCCACAGGTGCAGCACACAGCAGCGGCGGTGTTTCGCTCTCTTTCTCTCGGTGTGCGTGTTGTTTTTTATTCGTGCAGCAGCTATAGCTATACCAGGTACTTGTTCGTGCGTGCTTTCTTCTAGAAGAGTACGGTGTGTCGTATGACGGTCTTCTTTTTTTCGTGACTACTACTACTGTGTGCTCTTTCATCTTGCGTCATCCTATTCTGTCTCCTTTCGAGGTTCCTCTCGGTGTCACAAATTGTGTCATTGTACTTTTTCGCACCCGGTACCTTACCTTGCATTCTATTTGTTTGCCTACCGAAACATATACCGCGATTCACTCGAGATGATTTTGGTTTTTCTCGGTCGTCGCGCACCGGACAGGAGGAGAGACTAGTCTGTGTGATGACCATATCTGATGTATAAAAGAGCTTATTGCATCCCTCGAAGATAAATGATCAAGACGAACGCTTACTTGTGGGTGTATGCTGTGTGCTGTGCTTGTGTCATTGATTAGATGTACATACATACATACATAGATACATGGTATTACGAGTAATAATATCGGTCGTACTCCCAGTAGGGCCGGACTCTCATCAGTCGTTTACAACTTACTTAAACATGGTAGATGCACAACAAGTACAATTCTGTTTGTTTGCAGTGCGTTTCTGAAGAGCGTGATCTTCACACAACACACACTATTCTACAATAACGCCCCCCCCCCTCCCTCTGGTAAAAATAGCAAGACGAGAGACAGAGGACGATGAGTGAAGCGAGAGCTTGTGATCCATCCGTCAATCGCTTGTCCTGTGTCATCAACGACCAATCACACACCATCAATCGACCTGGTGAATCAGATGCGGGGTATAGATAAACCCTCCGGTGAAGGATGTATTGCGGGGGGTTACATTAAATAGGACCTGCGGTACAGACAAAAACCTACCAGGTACATGTCATGCTTTTTTTACTGAACAATATTTGGTCCTATTTACTATGGCCCCCCGTAGTAATATAGTTGTACGTATGAAGACTAAACTTACATACGTACAACGCATGAGATTTTGTGTGAGTACAGCACTAAGTGGTACAAGGTGTTTGTTAATCATGGGATTGGCTATCCACAATCAAAGCACAAAAGACGACGAGAACGGGAGAGCATCGCCGTCGCAAGCAAAGTGGGCGTGGGAGGACGGTGCGCATGATCTTAAAAATCCTGCAGTACATACCAGGTACCTGGTATTTTTGTATTTGTGTCTTCCGCCCCATGCACGGGCTTCGCCCTTCTTTCTCCTTCTGCCTCCCTAGTCCGGGGTCACAAAACAGCTGTACAGTAGGTTCTTATCCCCTTCCCCCTCTCTCAACTACTACGGTACTCACAGTAGTACAGTCAGCCGTACGTAGTAGTGGCGATTTGTCGGTGAACATGAGTATTGTTAATAGTACATAGTACAGTATTAAGTAGTCAACAAGTAGCAGTATAGTAGTAGAGTGGTAGCACAATAGTGGTGGTACTATAGTACTCATATACTTGTTTTTATGGTAACCCCTCTTCCCTGTTGGGGCGTTCTGATTTGCAGCAAATGTCCCCTCGTTATACGTGGCAGGCGTTATCGCCCGCCTGGATGACGATCCCCCCGCCCCTTCGTTCAGAAGGCATCCGACGAGCCAGAAAGCGACGAGAATACAAGATAAGAAACGATAACGACACTCATCCTTGGACCACCTGGTGTGTGAGTGACCAGGACATATAGCCATAGCCAGGACCACAGAAACACTCCCCTCCTCCTGCACATACGTGAGGAGTTTTCAGTCCCTAGCTCCCCGTACTGCTTTACCTTATATACCTGTACATGCGGTATTATAGTAGCAAGTGGTACCTGACAGTACAGTATAGAAGTACCAACAGTATTATGCGCATACTGCTGTAGTAGTATTAATAGTAGTAGCAGTAGAGCAGGAGGAGGAGACTGAGGGAGTAGCAGTACAGAGTAGTAAATATAGTATAATATAAAATAGTACACAGCACTGCTGTAGTGGCAGAGAGTATCGGTGAGTGAGTTATGGCAGCCGGTAGTTGTAAGTCACGCCCTTACATCTGTTCGATTACAACATCATAGCCACAGACGACGAGGGGCGCGGGTGGGGTTGCACTAGACGAGGTGGGGGGGGGGGGCGGGGGGGTGCAACTAGACGAGGGTGAGGTGCACTGCAGACGGGTGTGTGTGCTCAATCATGCATGACATGAGTACGCCCTCCCCCCTCGTCGTCTGTGGCTATGCTATAAGGGCGTGACTTGCAAGTACCGGGTACCACTCTCCTTATATAGTCGCAGGCAACGGAGGCAACGGAGGGGTGTGAGGGGGGGGGGTGAGAGGTGATGGGGTGGGGAGGGGGGGGGGGGGGGGTGGTGTACTCGATATCATGCATGGCCGTAGTCGTATGGACATATAGGGGGAGGGCGTGTGTCTGACACACGACATAGTAGAGACAGTAGTACGTACGGTATCATGTTGTGGTTATTATCGCAGATATGCACCCTGCTTCTATTATTAGTGTGATATGATGTGGTATCGGGCTATAGAAGCGGTTGAGCAGTGTTCTAGAAGTACCAAAGTCCACAAGTACCGAAGCCCTGAATACTCCCAAGAGTATTGCTGAGACGCTGTAGTTTTCCTTGGTGAACAAGAATGATAGCCCTAAATACCCTCAAGAGTATATTCCTGAAGCTCGGAAGTTTTTCTCAGTACATAACAAGCCAGCACGGCTTTAATTTGAGGACCCGAGCAATGTTCGTGGAACAGACTGAATAACCCGTAGTATGTGTTTTAGTGGACATACAGAAGTATCGCAAGGTGAGACTACTGTCAGGACACGAGCAGTGGCGTTCCTAGAGCAGTCTAAATGACCCGTAGGATGCGTTTTAGCGGACTTATAAAAAGTATCCCAAGGCATGGCTACTCCGGTAGTCCAGGTCGTCGATAGAAGAGTGGACAAGCGTCCGAGGAGAGTTCCTCGGACAAACGTATAAACCCGTCGAGCGGGCTAATGTAGGAGACCAGAGTGGGTTTGGTGCCTCGAACCAAACCCCCATCGTCTCACTCTCATTCTGCTCCCCTCTCTCTCACCAAGGACCAAGAGGAAAAAAACAACAATAATAAGAGAAGCCTATATACTACCAACAAGAGAAGCTGCCTCCGGCCAGCCGGTTCCTGCCTTCACTTCCCTTACCTCTACCCTCGGACACCGTGACAAGAGCGATGCACCCCAAACCACTGACTGAGTGATTATCACAGAGATGCACCCTGCCTCTACTAACAGCGATACACCCCAAACCACTGACTGAGTGAGCCAATAGTCACCGTGCCTGTGGCACGCGACGTAATAGAAAGTATTACGTACGGCAGTAAGTATCACGCGATGGTGCTTGTTAGAGATACACCCTACTTTCACAGATACACCCTACTATCTAACTACTGAGCTAGCTATAGCGCCGACTGTTAGCTCAGTAGTTACGGTGTATGTACATCTTGAATAGTGGTATCAATAGGAGGAGGAGTCATGACGTAATAAAGTAGTAGTTGTAGGGTTGATAGCTTGGTTGCTACAAGAGCGGGCGGGCGATGCGGGCGAAATGGTCGACGGCGCACGACCGACGGGGGCGGCTCGCAAATAGCCGCCACAGCCAGCGCAGACAGAAACAAAATGCCGGGCGACCGGACGCAAATGACGGTCGCGGTCGCGAACGAGCAAACAAATGGCACCATCGACTACTGCTGTGCGTGCGTGTGAAAGTGCTTTCGACCGAGCGGAAACGGCGCGAGAGCGAACGGAACGACTGAAATAACACAGCAGCAGCAACAGCAGCAGCAGCACAAGCAGTGTATACCTATGTGGCATAGTTATCTCGTACCCATAGCAAATATACCAATAGTACGTACGTCAGTATTGGAGTGTGTTGAAACAATAGGAGGGCCGCTATTTTTCGCGGCGCGTGGGTGGGTCATCATCGCGTTCGTGTGGTTCGCGGTTCGTGTTGTGACAGTTAGTTGTGTGTGCCTCATCGTGTGGCGGAATAAAAAAAACTGAAGAAAGAAGCGTGTGTGTGGAGGGGAAAAACGAGAAGGAGAAAACGCGCATACTATTTCGGGGGGGCATAGTTAATATGACCTATGGTATGCATAAAAAAACTAAATATATTACCTATTTTGACTAACTACATTGATTGGTCCTATTTACTATGGACCCCCGTAATACTATTATATTACGGGGGGGCATATTAAATAGGACCTACGGCACACCTATAATTAATATGTTTCGCTGTTTTTACTAACAATAATTGGTCATAGCTATTTAGTACGGTCCCCCGTAATATCACCCACAGTCAGAGTACACAAATTGCGAGCATAAAGCAAATCAGTAGCAGCAGCACTGCTGCTGTGCCGGTATAATAAGGACAGCAAATCAGTAGTAGTAGTATAGTAGTAGTAGTAGTAGTGGTAGTAGTAGTAGTAGCGGTAGTAGTAGTAGTAGTATAGTAGCGGTAGTAGTTGTTGTAGTAGTAGTAGTAGCGGTAGTAGTAGTAGTAGTAGTAGTAGTAGTAGCAGCAGCAGTAGTAGTGGTAGTAGTAGTATTAGTAGTAGTAGTAGTAGTAGTGGTAGTAGTAGTAGTAGTGGTAGTAGTAGTAGTAGTGGTAGTAGTAGTAGTTTTGTAGTATTAGTAGTAGTAGTGGTAGTAGTAATAGTAGTGGTGGTAGTAGTAGTAGTATAGTAATATAGTAGTAGTAGTAGTAGTAGTAGTAGTAGTAGTAGTAGTAGTAGTAGTAGTAGTAGTAGTAGTAGTAGTAGTAGTAGTAGTAGTAGTAGTAGTAGTAGTAGTAGTAGTAGTAGTAGTAGTAGTAGTAGTAGTAGTAGTAGTAGTAGTAGTAGTAGTAGTAGTAGTAGTAGTAGTAGTAGTAGTAGTAGTAGTAGTAGTAGTAGTAGTAGTAGTAGTAGTAGTAGTAGTAGTAGTAGTAGTAGTAGTAGTAGTAGTAGTAGTAGTAGTATTGATAGTAGTAGTAGTATAGTAGTAGTAGTAGTAGTGGTAGTAGTAGTAGCAGTGGTATAGGGGAGCGGGGGCTTTTGGGCCGGGGGGGGGGGACAGTGAAAAAAAGGAAGGAAGAAGAACGAAGAACATGGGGGAATTCGCGGAAAAAAACCACACAGCAGAGGCAGGCGGTTGATCTTGAAACTGACTACTGCTGTGACACCCTACCTATCTGTGCGTGTGCTGCTTTCTGCCATTATTTTGTTTTTCATGGTGTTTAGTGCGACGGTGTATTTTACGGGGGGCCATACATAGTAAATAGGACCAAATATTGTCGGTAAAAATAGGGAAATATAGAGGTTTTTGTTTGTACCTGAGGTCCTAGTATTTACTATGGTCCTCCGTATTAGTAGTAGTCCTGTAGCAAGTCATCTCTTTGGGTGTGGAGACACACCGAGGAGTGTGTTGTTGTGTGTGGCGTTGCCACTTTCTCGGTGGTCGGCAATGATGAAATGTGGTGTTGTCGAGTTGTCTTTGCGCACGTCGGATGCTGCTACTGTCTCAATCGTGACATGTTTGTTGAGAGTTTTGTAAGGGTTTGTTGTTTCGTTTTTCTTTTATGTTCAAGACTTGTTATTATTGTCGCCCTGTTCTCCGATTGATTGTTGTGCTTCAGGTTTGTGCTGCGTGCGCAATAAGAATACCTATATACCAGGTATCCCGGACAGATATGTGCAGCTGTGGTTATTCAAGCCTTTTTGCCAAAGATATACCGTAGGAGAGTATGATATGAGGGCAATCGCCCTGCTGTACACTGCTGCTGCTGTACACTGCTCTGCTGTGGTATGTATGTGTTATTATTGTTATTATTATTGGGTTTTTGCCATCCGACTATCAATGTGCAGCATGAGCTTCACCGTTGTGATCGATCGAAACATTCCTGGAGGAAGAAATACCCGGATACAACGGAAACCTACGCACAAGGTCCATCTATATCTTCTACTGCTGTATGTACCGTTATCAATACCAGGTAGTTTTAAACGCACAGCTACACAGCTACAGCAGTAGTACTAGCTGCTGACCGTGTTGCGCAATAAATGTATACCTTTAAACCAATCAATTATGAATGTGAACCCAAGAGAACGAAGGACAGATTCGGATACACGCATACAAGCCAACCAATCATCATACTGATTTAATTTACGTAGATTCCTGCTGTTGATTTGATCTTGATTTATATCATCGGAAAAAAAATGCAGAACACTGCTTGTACGTATTATTTACGTAGACTACTCTTTCTTCTTGTTAGTCGTACATCTAGATAGATGTGATGCAGGATGTAGTTTTACAAGCTTTCCCTCCGGAGTCTTCCACTTTAACCTGAACTTCGTCTCCCCGAATTCAGAAAATAACAAAAAACACATACCGTTACCACGTCTTAACTTAACGAATTCACCCACCACCGCTAAAGTTACGTACGGTTACTATTACGGGGGTCCATAGTTAATAGGACCTATGGTATACATAAAAACCTATATATTTGACTATTTTTACTAACAAAATTTGATCCCATTAACTATGGATCCCCGTAATATTATCTATCTATGATCTATATACCACATTCATTACATCTACATGCAAGTACGTCGTCTCGCTCAAAACCAACGGCTCTAGCACCTGTGAGACGAGTTTGTTTGTGATTTTGTTTTTGTTGTGATTTTTTTTTTACCCACAAGAAGAATGGTCGTCGCAGATGCTGCTGTGATTATGCTGTGATAATTTTATATTATTTGATTTTATTATTCGGTGATTTTCTGATCGTAGATGCCGTGATTTGTGATGTGCATATATATGGTGCGAGATACAAAATATGGGAGATCTCGGATGATCAAAGGACGAAGCACCATGCATCGGAAGTGGGTACAAAGTATATATATATCAGATATCTGGTACAGCAGTATCTTGTACCTGGTACCTGACCTGGTATCTGGTATCTGGTATCTGACTATTAGTACCGGTATGTTTTACTTCTGACCTGCGTGGTTTGCGCTGTACCCTCAGCTCCACAGCGTGACCACAACACAGCAGCAGCAGCAGCAACAGAGAGAAAGCAGTAGTTGCTGCGGTCGAGGTTGCAAGCATCAATCGTCCACCCCCCCGTCCCCCCCTCTCTCGGCGCGCTCCGTCAGCTTTTGCGGGGACCTCTTGGGCGGCAGGCGGGAAGGAACTATAACTTTCAGCTAACTAACGGCGGGCTTTTCTTGCTATTTCACTCGAGGTCGCGGTGAGAGGTGAGAGTCTCTGTGTTTCAGTGTGCAGATCTTCGTTCCTGATCGAAAAGGCAGGATAAGACCAGGGACGATGGAGTCAGACAGACACAGCAGCAGTAGCAGCAGCAGCAGCAGTAGCAGCAGTAGCAGCAGCAATCGTAGATGTGGACTAGAAGAGTATAGACACAACGAGACGTGCGTGTCTGTCGCTCCACAAATGCTGCTGTGTCGCACGGGCGACGGCGTGGTCGTGGCCAAGGCGTGCATGATGCCCAGACCGAGACTTACTGACTCTGACTGGCAAGCACGCCAGCACGCTCGTGACTTCTCATACCACTACCAGGTACCAGCAACAACTATTAATACTACTTCAACGATACCAGGATAAATGTAATGAGTACTCTGTGTACTACTATTACGGGGGTACATAGTTAATAGGACCAATGGTACACATAAAAACCTATATTTACCTATTTTTACTAACAAAATTTGGTACTGTTAACTATGGACCCCCGTAATAGGTGAAGGGGGCACAGGGCACGGGTCCCTCCCTCCGTGCCTCTGGTGTATGGCGGCGGCAATGAATGACAATACGATTGGTTTGCGCATCAGCAGCAACATCGGTTATAGTGTACTCTGTTGGTGCTGGCTGCTCTGCTCAGTGGTTCTTTGGAATTTGCTAGGGCTAGACAACAGCAGAGCAGGATTTACTGGCAGTACTCATCTGCCCTCCCTCCCTGCCTTTCGTGTATATACGGCAATGAAAATACGATTGGGTGTGCGCATCAGCAGCAGCAGCAGCAGCGGTTACAGTGCAATCTGCTGGTGCTGGTCGCTCTAGGTCAGTGGTGCTTTGGAATTTGTTGGGGCTAGACCATGGCACAGCAAGATGTACTCGCAGTACTCATCTACTGGCTGTAAAGGTACGGTATGATATAATAAAATACTGATGAAAGTACATGCATGTAGTGTACATTTGCTGTCATGATGATGTATCTATCGTACAAACAGAGCAGGCAGGCCCAGGAGCGGCAGCAGCAGCAGCAGCAGCAGCAGCAACACTCTGCTGTTTAGTGGGCCAAATCGGTCTCCCATCTCGTCGTACGCTGAACTTTTTTTTCGTTGCACTTTTTGATCGTTCAACACGAGTGTGCTCGCTGTCGTGTATACAAGTATTATGAAACAGCAGCACCTACAAACCAACAACGCATGTCTAGGGTCCAGTCGCGCGCGTCTTGAAGTACTATTGGGATTTTGCACTACTCGTGCATACTTCTGCTGTCTTGAACTCGAGGAGCTGCGTGCGTGGTATTGGCACGACGCGCCGGGCTGTGCATCCGACGGTCAATGCATATCACGAAAGATTGACCCCCTTCAGTTTGAGAACCACATTCCCGTTTTGGGGGACAACCCCTCAAAGTCCAAGTAGTTTATCCCAGTCCCGTTTTCGAGACAAACCACTCAAATTCTACTTAATAAAGTAGTGTGTTCCCAAAACGGTTCTGCTGTATATAACAGGTATTACGGGGGACCATAAAAAATGGCACCAAATATTGTTATTAATAGTAAAAATAACGAAATATGTAAGATTTTGTGTATACCATATTGGTCCTATAATATGGTCTAGCTTGACCCCAAAACGGGACTCCGGTCCTAAAAATGGATGCTATCAATAGCAGATAGTGGTATTAGTATTAATAGTATTAATAGTAGGACTGCAGTCCCGTTGTGGAATGTATCATTTGGAATTAGGCTCATTTTGGTTTCTGTTCGTACGGTGCGAATGTACGCGAGTAAAAACGTAAAAACCATCACAGCACAAAGACCGCCAGCATCGCGAGCACTGGTAGTGTAGTATATTCTCGTTCAAGTGTTGGTGTAAAATCCGGTGATCGGGGGTGGGTAAGTTTCACCGTGTGCCAAAAATAGTGAGTGTGCCGAGTGTCCAGCTGTGAACGGAGTACCGCCGTGCTCTCGATGTGCTCGTCGTTTGCCTTTGTCTGTCGTTCGTGTTAAACCAAACATCGAGAGGAAAGGTCAACATACCCGTAGTCACGCCGCGATACTCCTTGTCTTGGACACTGCTGTAATCCCTTTGAAAGGTTTTTGTTCCAGGTATATACGATATCGTTTAGGACCCTTGAATTTGCGATTATTTTTTGTTTTTGATCTTCCTCTGTCTCGCAGTCTGTGACCACAGAATCAGCATCTATCTCTCTTGTTGGATGAGGAATCAGGACGGACACTGGGTGTACTGATGAAGCTGGGTAGAAAGGACGATTTAATATAAAGACATCAATCCCTATGATATCGTACCCGCATACCCGTACCCACGAGTACCTGGTACCTGGTATTTACTCATACTTGTATTTACTACAAATAAATGCGTGTTAATAATACTGCCTGATATATTATACCTGGTCGAGAATAACGGTACGTGTGATTTTCACACAGCAGGCTCTAATAATCAATCAATAATAATTCTGAAGTGGAAAGAGAAAAAATATCAGGGAGAAAAAAAACAAAAATCAACAACCTGCAGGGGAAATGGGAAAATCGCACAGGTGTATCAACGTGTCAACGATTGCTCGTGCCCCCCCCCCCCCCCCCCCCGCCGACCCCTTGCGAATATTACAGCAGGGGAGTGGGTACCAGGTACCCCCAGGGCATTAGTTAGGGCTTGAGCGCCTGTTGCCGCAACAGGCAACTCAAGCCGTGTCGCGGGAGGGCCCCCCCGGAGGGCCGCCGAAGGCCGTTCTTTTTCAACGTATCTGAGAATATATGCCCGAAAATCACGTAGCAATGCATTTTATACGTTTCTTGACAACGGCTTCCCGAGCCTACTGGAAACAGAGCGTCATGACATGATGGATGTGTGTACGTGGTGTTTCGCTTTCCCGAGGGTACATGACATTGCAAACGATTTCGCCCAAATGTACGAAGAGGTGCAGCAGCAAGACAGCAGTGTGTCCGAGCAGAAAGAATTAATAGTACAACGTGCGGAGCGATCACCGAAAGAATAATGAACAACTAAATTAAATAATTTCTAAAAGTGCCCGAAAACGAAACTCCCCCTTCAGGGAACGGAAAAGAAGGCCCATAAAAAAAGTAATCGCCTGCATAACCAAACAGCCCCCTCCCAGTAAAAAAAACGCCTCTCGGCGAAGCAGACGCCTCAACATTGACGCCACCTCAGCGGTGGCGGCGGCGGAAAGTTGCGACCCCGAAAAGCCGTGTGGCGACAAGCCGCACATCGCCTTCGGCGGCGAACGTTGCGGGAAACAGCCGCTTCAACCAAAAGCTAATTAACGCCCTGGTGGGTACATGTGCTTATATACCAGGCCCGTATTTACAACTTTAGTACCGGTACCAGATGACGTAATTCGTTAACCCCTTTAGTACCGCAGTCCCGATTTGGGGACAAACCACTTTAATTCCAAGTGATTTGTCCCCAAAACGGGACTGCGGTATTATAACGTTTGCAACTCGTCTCAGCTGGTTCTTATCCGTATCAATCACGTGTCATACCATACCATACGATTGCCGGCGTCCCCGGTGGCTTGGTAGGTGGTCCGCGAGCCTGTCAAGATCAATTTCGTGAGTTCGAGCCTCACCGAGTGCATGCTCATGCATAGGGACTTTTTCTTGCATAAAATTGATTAGCGGAAAGCGCGAGAGCGTGAGTTAGCTGTACATTCGAAGAAAATCGACGAGCAGTGGGAATGCTGAACCCTATGCGCGATAAAAACTAAAGGCACGTACCGGGGGGGAGAAGGGACGACACCTGTGACCACGGCTTGTCCAGAAGATCGTCGAGGGTAAAACCTCCTACGAGTGGGCTGGAAAGTAAAAGTGATGATTTAAAAAAAAAAAACAAAAAAAAAAAAAAAAAAAAACAAAAAAACAAAAAAAAAAAACGATAACACAAGCCCTCCGACGAATTTCACGGCTGATTTTTCAAGGCTAGGCACTGGCGCTGTCTACTGGCAGTCGTATTATACTGGCATTATATAACTACAGCAGCAGTATCTACCGATTGAACGTGCCATTAGCGAGGGGTGGACAGACCTTGATAGTAGATCTACGCCTGAAGCCGACTCTCCGACCCGAACCCTAACCCGAGCCCTAACCCTAACCCTATACCAGTGGTCAGTGCTGGGATGATGTGCTTGATAAGACTCTAGGTTGGCTCGGCCGGCGCGGATGCTTAGCTTGGGAAGACTCTAGGTTGACTCGGGATGACTCGGGATGCAAGACTCGAAAGTTGATTATGCCGCGTAAAACATACCCCTGGTCAATCAGAGTGCCTAATTAGCTACCCCAGGAAGATCTACTATCAAGGTCTGTCCACTGCTGCCATTAGCTGTTGCTGGTATATTTGATATTACTCGTACGAACGTCTATTACACGGAGGACCTGGTGGCTTGGTAGGTGGTCCGCGTGCCTGTCAAGATCAATTTCGTGGGTTCAAGTCTCACCGAGTGCATGCTCATAGGGACTTTTCTCGCATAAAAAATTGATTATTAGCGGAAAGCGCGAAAGCGTGAGTTGGCTACATTCGATGAAAATCGACGAGCAGTGGGAATGCTGAACCCTATGCGCGACAAAAAATAAAGGCACGTACCGGGGGGGAGAAGGGACGACACCTGTGACCACGGCTTGTCCAGAAGATCGTCGAGGGTAAAACCTCCTACGAGTGGGCTGGAAAGTAAAAGTGATGAATAAAAAAATAAATAATAATAATAATAATAATAATAATAATAATAATAAATAGCACCTACGGTACACACAAAAACCTATATATTTCCCTATTAATACTTACAATATTTGGTCCCGTTCGCTATGGTCCCCCGTAAAATTCATAGAAAAAAGCACTCCATATTTTATTGCGAAGTAGACCATCGACGTACGTTTCGGTTGGAGAGAGGGGAGAACAGAAAAACGAGAGTCTTGGGGGGCTTTGTTTTTGTTGTGTATGTGTCTTCTCAGCTGACTATTATTAATAATAGCCTGTGTTCCAACAATGAGAGCGACAGAGTAAGATTACGAATCTTAGTGTTTGATGACGCGGCTGCGCAACTTCCAGTATACTGATGAAACCCAGTATACTGATTGCTGACGGAGTAAGTACACTATCTACTGATTGAGGCTGCCAGTGTCCAGCCCTGCAAGCTTTTGCTTTTCTCAACAACGGGAGAGAGTGCAAACGCCGATAGACGACGCGTCCTTGGAAAAATCTCGATTTGGAGAGCTTTCCAAAGCCACCATTTTGGTTGTGCCCTCCCCCCACCCCCCCCCACCCGCCCCCCCTTCCTGCAGACAGCAGTGGTGTGTGTGTTCTTCACATTGAACCCCTCTTTCTGCCCGTCGACATCCAGCACAACCAGTGTTCGTGCTGATTCTTCAATCCTACAGAGAGTTCAAAGTTCTGTGGTCACAAAACTACGCCACATGCTACATTGTTACACAGCAGTATTACCAGGTATTTATTGTATTTGGAGTATAAATACATCGGATCATACAGCCAGTATTCAGTACAGCAGTATTCTCTGACCCCTGACGATGGGTGCACGCCTTTCACTAAACAGTAAATTAGTTTCGCTCACGTATGTATGATTCTCAGTTTCCTCCCAGTGCCACCCCAAACGTTACGGACATTTTACACAATGCGGACAACGCTGTTTTCGCTTGAATTCAGTTTTTCAGAAGCCTCGCCCTTTGGTCTCCCCCTTCCCGAACTTCGTTTTATTCAATGTGCGTTCTTCACATCGAACTGTTTTTTATACGTACCCGTCGATATCCAGCAAAACCAGTGTCCGTGCCGATTCTTCTTGTTCTATCATACCAGGTAGAGAGATACAAGCTCTAAAATAATGTGGTCACAAAACTACGCCACAGAGATACTGGCTGTTACGGGGGACCATAGTAAATAGGACCGAATATTAGTATTAAAAACAGGTAAATGTATACTGACTGGTAGGTGTTTTGTGAGGTCCTATTTACTATGGTCCCCCGTAAGATTAATACGTACGCTGTTATATACCAGGTATGCAGTTACGCAGTTACGCGGTGAGCGGAGTAAACAACGGCCGTCAAAAGCTTTCAAAGCTTTCGATATACCCGTTTTTTCTCGTTCTTCGCTGTCTTGCTAGCTGTGCTGTTGAACTTTGAACCTCCCTGCCCTAGCTATCTATCTATCTATTGAGCTATTTCACCGCCGTTCCACTTGTTATTTCTTATTTCCACGTCCAATGCACCGCAGCCCTAATACACGTACGTAATACCCTTCTTCCCCTCTACAATTTGTCAATTGAAATGCGTTTCTCTTCCAACAAGTTATTCCGATTTTGGCAGCAGCCTTGAGAACTTTCACCATTCGTAAGATGTTTTGTTTTCGGTGCTTCTACTTCCATCCGAAAGTTTGGTCGAGCCCCTCCTTTAAAATTCGTCGATTTTACGATACGCACACGCACGTCAGTATTCGTACGTGTGTGTGTGTTCTTCACGGTAAACCGTTATTCTACTCGTCGACATCCAGCAGGCCCAGTGTCCGTTCTGCTTGTTCACCCTAGAAAGATACGAGCTCTGTGCTCACAGACTACGACACAGAGATAACACACCGAAATGCATTGATAGCGTACGCAATACCATGCCTTCGCACCAGGTGCGGCGGACACAACATACATACATACGCCAGCAACCAAAATACACCATAAAGAAAGAGAAGCAACGAAGAAACCATACCGAAAAAGAAAAGGAGAAGAATCCCAAATAAATAAATAAAATGGGAAGCCAAAGCTCAGACACATACCCCGAGCATGAGCCAAAATGGACGTGCAAGGGGGAAGAAACGGGAAGGAAAACGTATGTTACAGCAATTCCAGTGTTTTTTTCTACACCAAAAAAAAACGCGTTGCGTTTTGTCCGCGTCTAACCATCCTGCACATATCATAGTGCCCCTTACTGTGCCCAGATGCAAGCCAGGTGGTGGCGTTTTGCATTCGCTCACTGTTTTGTTGAGCTGTCCGCGCACGCACGCCCTTTTCCCACCACAGACAGGGCCTTGGGCCTGCTCGTTTCAATGAGCGGGAGCCAAAAACCTTGGTATTTCTCAAGATCATGCGTTCGTTCCTCGTGTGCCTATCCATCCAGCTCATGGCGCCCGCCATATGTACAATGCCCAGTTGCAAACTCGCTCGGTGAAGGTTCTTTACATTCGCTCGTTGTCTGTATGTCTGCGCAAAGATGTCATTACTCACTAAAATAGCCACCAATACCAAGGCCTCGGGCTCGCTTCAATGGGCGTACGTCGTCAGACGTAAGCCCTTGTGTGCGATGATTAATACCTTTCTATCTACATACCTGGTACCTGCTGGTGTAAAAGGAACGCCAACGGTCTCCGGCACTGCTGCCATTGCCACATCGACATCGTGGATGGCGATGGGTGATGATGCGCCATGAGTTGCGGTAGACCCTTTCGATTTCTCTCTGCTCTCCCTCTCCGAGCGAGCGACTGGTCTCAGATGCGCACCGCGTACGTACGTAGAGCAGGTATGCCTTCCATAGACAAGGAATTCCTAACGGTCAGATAATCGGAGGATATTTTGGCACCGCTGCAACTAACATCGTACATTCCCTATGACATACGTGCGACGATGGTAGCTATCTACAACTAGCAGTAACGCCATCGTAGCTACCCGGTGTTGACAATCAATACCTGGTAGCTGGTAGCTATTAATAGTTGTAGTCATCCAATGCACAGCCGTCGGGGTACGTCTGACGCATCTTCCATTTCTACAAAGCGCCAACAAGGACGTCGGAGATCTTTATGAACCTGTACCTGGTACAGGATCATATCATGATCTATGTGGCGCTTGGTCAACTTTCTTGGGGTTTCGCTTCTGTCTTTCGTCGGGACGCATTTTTTTGTCGCTTTTAGAACGGCAGTACCGTTTTTTGGGGGGACAAACCGCTCAAGTTCTGAGTATTCTGTCCCCCAAACGGCAGTCGAAAAAGGGTTTTTAACTCCTTTTAGAACCGCAGTCCCGTTTTGGGGACAAACCACTCTAATTCCAAGTAGTTTGTCCCCAAAACGGGACTGCATTCAAAAAAAGGGTTGTTTAAGGGTTTCGTTCGTTTTGGTTAAGGGATGTCACGTCTGAGAACGTTCAGGTTGGATGGTAGGTACGTACATATGCGACGCTGCCAGTCACGGCTCTGTAATAGTCGTACCAGGTAGTAATTTCTGTACGTAATTACGCATTTCACTGTTAGTAGTACGTATACAGGCAAGTCCCCTCCTCTCACGTATCGAGGGGAGCTTGCCACTTTTTTCATTCGACAAAATTGTTTGCTGGCTTTCGCCGGACATCGATTTGCGGTCGGCGTGTTTGTGGCTTGGCGGGACCTGCCGGCGGCTATTAGTAGCTGTGCTACCCACAGGTTCCGTTCGGAGGGCTCAGGTCCTTGTGCGATCAGGTCGGCGTGGGATCACGGTGTACCAATTGGGAGCAGGGCGTGTTGACCATTTGAACATCCCGAAAAACGAATAATCAGCAGTTGACTACTACGGGGGTCCATAATTAATAGGATCTATGGTACACATAAAAACCTGTATATTTACCTTTTTTTGCCAACAATATTTGGTCCTATTAACTATGGTCCCCCGTAATAATAAAAGGGTTTTATCGAAAATCAGCAGTCATGCATACCGGGTATTGTACGTATATACATTATCTGGTGGCAGTGTAGTTACTGTAGTTGATAGTAGCGGGTTACGTCTGCGTAGCAATGTATTACGGGGGTCCATAGTCAACAGGACCAAATATTGTTAGTAAAAATACCTAAATATATAAGTTTTTATGAATGCCATAGGTCCTGTTAACTATAGACCCCCGTAATAGTAACAACAGGAGAAATCAGGAGTTGGCCAACCAAAAGGTTTTGTCCAGATCAGCAGTCCTTTTTTCGTTTGTTGATTTTGACGGCATTGCCGTTCAGTTGAAGGTAATAAATAATGGGTGAACACGTGATAGGTACAATAAATAGCAGTGTCACAAAAAAAAGCCTCGGGAAAACCTGAAGAAAAAAAAGCAACAGCTCTAAGCCAGTCTCGGCTGTGCGATGCGATCGAAGGTTTCATCGGAATATCACCTGTTGCAAGCTGCGTGGTGCAGCAGTGATGTATCAATACCTAGATAACCGATTCTGGAGCCGCGCCTGGTGTGTGTGTGTTTTCTTTCGGCCCGACGCACATCCAGCACGCCCAGCGGTGTCCGTGCGCATTCTTCGCCCTAGGAGGATACCGAAGGGGAGCGACGGGTTCGAATCTCGAACATGGAAGTGTGGTAAGCTTGACCCTCTTTAGGACTGCGGTCCAGTTTTGGGGCACAAACCAGTCAAGTTCCAAGTAGTTTGCCCCCAAAACGGGACTGCAGCAGTCCTATTATATAGCCTCGTAGGTTCACGGAAAATTCAACAAGAAAAAAAAAAAACGAACGACGTCAGTTTATTACGACACAAGAAAAGCACGAAAAACGTACCTGGTAGTTGAATAAAAGTTGTCGTTGTTGTTGTTGTTGTTGTTTTCTTCACATTACCCTTTTAGTACCGCAGTCCCGTTTTGGGGAAAAATCACTTGGAAATAGACTGGTTTGTCCCCAAATCGGGACTGCGGTACTGAAGTTCCTTCTATATACCCGTCGATATCCAACACAACCAGTGTCCGTGCCGATTCTTCAATCCTAGGAGAGCTACAAGTTCTGTTGTCACAAAGCTACACCACATCAGAGATACTAAATACGTTGTCACGTACATACAACAACAACAACAACAATAACAACAACAACAACAACAACAACAACAGCAGTCGTAGTGAGCAATGCAATGCCGTGTTCATCATACTGGCGACGGGCACGACATCCACATTATATGAAATAGAGAAACGAAAGGGTTATTTATGTCCTCGTAGTTTCACGGGAAATTCAACACAAAAAAAAAACGAACGACGTCAGTTTACACAAGAAAAGCACGAAAAACGAATTACGCGGGACCATAGTAAATAGGACCTACGGTACATACAAAACCCTATATATTTACCTATTTTTACGAACAATATTTGGTCCTGTTAACTGTGGTCCCCCGTAGTAGTTATCTACCCTACGTGTAGGGCTGGAGGACCGTTCGAACTATTGGTTCAGTCGCAGCAGTATCACCAGACGGGGGAGGACACGAGCGAAATTGCGAACATCATCAAGCAATCTGTGCGTACATCCGTATTACGGGGGTCCATAGTTTAGGACCTACGGTATACATAAAAATCTATATATTTCCCTGTTTTTACTAACAATAGTTGGTGCCCTCCGTAATATTAATAGTAGTCTTTGATGTGTACCAGTCTGACCCGAAATGTAGCAGATATATACGTAGCGATTTCGGTCAGCGTATGAATATTTCGTTCAAGCGTTCCGTATATCTTGGGTCAAGAGTCGCATACGGCACCGGTTCATACCTTGCCCCCAGACAGAATGAAAAAAAAAACACATCCCATCCATTATTTTGTCGGTTTCCGCTCTCTCCCAGTCTTATCTCAGACCCGTTTGCCACGTCGTATGCTCTCCCTTTTTCCACTAATAATATAATATCACAGGGGTATTTACTATATGGTCCTCCGCAGTATGGTACGTGCCTCGCATTTTCATGGCGAGAAGAGTACGGTAAACCTCCCTCGTCGACTCGCGTCGAATGGTGCCTGCCCACGCTGCAACGGTGCGCTCTCGACAGCTTTGTGTCATTTATACCATGCGGAGAACCGAACCCCTGACACAAACGCTATTATTAATAGTAGCAGTATTCGTGGTTAACCACTACCAGGTATTAAGTTTACCACCGGGGGGTGGATGGGATCCCTTCGTGCTGTTTGTTGATGGTGGTAACACTCTTGAGACATGAGAGGAAAAGATTGGCTGTAAAAACTGACGATTAAAGCAGTGCTCACTGCGTCGTTGGGGGCATAAAATACATACCGGGTATATATATATGTACAAGGTTTCCCTTCGGGATGTGGGTAACATGAAGTCCCGGGGGCGTCGCAAGGCGAAAAGGGAGTCACAGGTAACACCCGTGTAGCTGTTTCTGGTGAAAACGGGAGCCATGGGTTAGCGTATTGCTTGAAGGAAAGAGTAATAGTGGGCAAGAACTGAGTACTACTCTTTCTGTGGTGGAATACTACACCATGCACGCGGTACCTTGGGTTGACTATTATACCGTCACTATACACCACTACCACTACTAAGCAGATGTACTACCGCTATTAATAGAAGCAGAATGCACTCTATGTACAAAATACTACCAGGTACCTCTGGTACACTAGTACTACGACTACTAACTATACTACCTGGTACTATGTAGTTCTGCTGACCAAACGCTCATACAATACACAGACCAGACAACCTCATGGTAAACAGAGAGGTGAAACAACCACGCGCGTACGTACCACTATACTGCTGTTACTGATACCAGTAATACGTCGATAGATGCAGTACAGGTAGAAGCAGCATGAATAAATACTACACTACAACACCTACTATTAATACTACTGCTCCTACAGCAGTACTAAAACTTCCATACAACGGCGACGTAGCATGCAAGCGGTACCACTACCACGCAGATAGATGTACTACTGCTGTAGTAGTAAAGGTAGAAGCGGCATGCACGCTACAAACTACTACCAGTATACTACTACCAATACGGCTACTAATACAAGTAATGATTTTGTTTCGGAAGTGGGAGCCCTTCCCCTGAGTTGCTTGCTGGGTCACGCGACTTTGACCACCTAGAGCATGTGCCACGGAGCCCGGCCGGGGCCAACGCTTGCACCGTACTGTGCACGGCGCCCCCCTGCGGGCCCCGCAGCAGGAAGCGGGATGTCGTTGACTTGAAATCCCGGGGGTATCGCAAGTTGAAATTGGGGGGAGCAGCATCAATCATCGTCAGTCATCCCTATTTACTCCGAGTAGTACTACTGTTGTATACTGCTGTGTGACAGGACGAGGTTGGACGACCTGTGCTGTATTTTAAAATTGTACTGCTGTTGTCTCCTGGTGAACACTGCACACGCATACTATACGAACACCGCTGTTGTACCGCTGCTGCTGCTGCTGTTGTTTTTATAGTGCGCAACGTGGCTGCGCGTTGCTTTTGAAATACGGAGGAAGTGTGAGTTCGCACGAATCGTCGTCCTGCCCCTGCGCAGCATCCAATTAACTGCACCTTTCTCGAGATTATGTGTTGGTTCCTACTTCCTGGGTCGACAGGAATCACGGCCTACGCACACACAAAAATGCGCTATCCGCGGCCGCCACAAAAGGGAGAGCTTCATGAACGACTGTTGCTGTGCTGTGGCTGCCTCTGTAGAGAGCTCGAGGGACGGACATGATACAGCAGCAGCCAGCAGCAGATGAAAATATTTGAACTCGTGGGGTCTCCATTGTCCTGCTTGACTGTTTACCAGGTCGGAATGACTCCCCGTAGTTATTTGCCAGAACTCTCGACTTCGGAGGCCCAGAGCACGCGCCACGGACCTCGGCCGGAGCTCGCATTTGCGCCGTGGTGTACACGCGGGCTCCCTGCCTGACAGTGTGTGCCACGCAGCCTAGAGTGCGAGAGAAGACCCGCGGCCGGACGACAAAAGTAAAGGATTCCGGGAAAAAAAGTCAATTTGGTACAAAGTAATATTGGTGTCCGAGTTACTGCTATTAATAAGCAAGGTGGGCGCTCGTAGACGATTGATAGCATTAAGCGTCATCGTTGTTTCGGGTGGCTATCTCCGGGGGTTGATCAATGCCTCTCGCACCCTTTTTTTGCGCGAAATTTTTCAAGCGCGCGTTGATGACGACGGCAAAAAGTCGTGTAAACCATCTACTTGGTGGTATCGTACAATATCGTAGTGGCGTGTACGAAAGACAAAGCGTTACGCCGTCGTCGGTGCCGTCGAGAGAGAAGCGGGATGCCCGGCTCTTTCTCGTGTGTGAGTGTGTATGCGCGTGGACCTCCCGACGCGCGCGGCGAAGGTGTCACTGGTCTCAGGGCATCAGGGCATCCGCGGCCCTACATCTCGATTTGTTTTGAAGAACTGCTGTATCCCGCAATAAAAACGGCTTGTTACAAACGAGGAAACCCGGTGAGCCGGATTTTCGACACCTCCGTTTCACGGCTGACTATTCGTAGTCCGACTACGAGTATTGACTATTAGTATTAATAGTCGGCGACTTGAGTTGTGCCGACTCACAGCAGCGCTAGTACGGGGGACCATAGTACAAAGGGCCTACGGTACACACAAAAACCTACCAGGTATATATTTACCTATTTTTACTAACAACAATTGGTCCTATTTTTACTATGGTCACAGCAGCGCTATTAATAGTATTTTGGGGTCTTGCTTTTTCAACACCCGGGGTGGTTCCCGCGGGGGGGTGGGGGTGGGGGTAGGGAGGGAGGGGGCGGTTTCTAACGAACCCCGGTGACAAAGCGCATGCTTTATTCGAGGTTTCGTTTGTTTATCACCGAGGGTGGTAATTTCTCGTGGAGGGGGACGTGGCCTCGGGGTACCACCAGTGTACATACCAGGTACCAGGTGTAGTAACGTCGTATGGTTGCGTTTGATGCAATCTGGCAAACATATCCACACGCAGCACGCAGCAGGGGGCAGGGAAAGAGGGGGTGGTAGGCAGACTACAGCAGGCTTGGAGCCGTTAATTGGTATGCACATTGGACTCTTCCAGGCAGGTCAATTCTATGTTCCGGAAGGCTCTCTCTCGTACATAGACCAGAAGACCTTTTTTTTTTTTTTTTTTTTTTTTTTTTTTAGTGCACCCCCGGAGAGCGAGAGGATATCCATGCATGTCTCCACGCTTTATTTCTCTACAGCAGGTTTTAATATTATAGCTGTTTCCTGTGCGGTTCTATTTCGAGCTTCAGATTTGTATTTTTCGATCTCAAAAACGAATGACCCTGCTTTTGCAGTCCAAATATGCCAAATCCGACCGGAAAATTTTCGATTTGAGAATCCGATGACCCAGGTCGTCGGATTTTGGATCCGACGACCTGGGTCATCAGATTTTCAAATCGAAAAATGGGATGCTCGCTAAATTCAAGATGTTATCCACGACAGCAAACAGCAGCAGAACGATCGATGAGTTGGATGGTGATACAGCTGTATAGCGACGTTGCTTCGCGCCCGACGCGCGGACGGGGCGCCCCTCCGTGGCCAGACTAGAGTCGGCTGGCGCGGGCTCGGGCCTAGAGACCAAGAGACGAGCACTTGGCACGCCTCTCTGTGGATACGTACTCGTAGACTACACTTTTTTTTTTTTTTTTTTCTTTTTTTTTTTCTTCATCACTTCTACCTTCCAGCCCACTCGTAGGAGGTTTTTACCCTCGACGATCTTCTGGACAAGCCGTGGTCACAGGTGTCGTCCCTTCTCCCCCCCGGTACGTGCCTTTATTTTTTGTCGCGCATAGGGTTCAGCATTCCCACTGCTCGTCGATTTTCATCGAATGTAGCTAACTCACGCTCTCGCGCTTTCCGCTTATCAATTTTATGCAAGAAAAAGTCCCTATGAGCATGCACTCGGTGAGACTTGAACCCACGAAATTGATCTTGACAGGCACGCGGACCACCTACCAAGCCACCGGGGACGATGCAGCTGTACAGCAGCAGCAGCAGCAGTCAAGTCACAAAATGAAACGCAAAATACCAAGACAGGTTGACTCTAGCGCACTCGCCACGTCTCTTCGCCACCAGACTAGATGCAGTCAGCGTGGGCTCGGACGCTTGGGTCCTACGCGCAGGGCAGCGCACCCAGCGCGTCTCTTCGCGGCGCCAAATCACAAAAACAGCAGTTGGTATCGGCGTTTGCTCGAATCTCTACACGCACAATAAATATGATTTTTCCGCATAGGAAGACCCTTTAGATTTGTCAAGCTCATATCTGAAAATGCCATCGGGTCAAAATCTGAAGCTCAAAAGTCGAACCGCATAGGAAACGGCCTAATAATAGTAGTTTTCGTGTACCGGTTCGAACCTGGTTCGTTTCTTCCATCTTAATCGGGCCTGTCTAGAAGATCTTTCCGAAAACGCCTTCGGGTGGTGGCAACCCCTCCCCTTCTGGAAGAATCGAAAGCTCGAAAACGATCGCACCCTTGTGCGAACTCCACCCTTGATTACGACAATACTACGTAAAGTATGGCAGCATTTATGTACCATGTGGCATGTGTAGTGCTATATGTCGATTTAAAACACCCCGTGATGTTCGCATACCTGGTGCGAAGTATCGGTATGACTTTCGTCTGGGGCTTTGGTGCTTTAGCCGTCATCTTTCTTCGTACTGCTGTGCATGCCTTCGTACATGTATCGTGTAGAAAGTTTCGATAAATCGACATATCGAACGTGCTTTTGCCCTCGCATCCCCTGACATCCCCGTGTTTTTCATGCAGATGCTTTTACCCTCTGTCTGACGAAAGCTGCGATGGCATCAAATATATCGAAATCGTACCGTTTACGATGGCATCAAATATATCGAAATCGTACCGATTACGATGACATCAAATATATCGAAATCGTACCGATTATGATATTTTTTTCGTTTTTGTTGTGTCGGTATCGTATCAAACTCGATTCCGATATCGATATCCAACACTATTATCACACCACTCTGGGCCGCAATATAAGGACCGTTGGGTATTCATATTCATGCATAAACTATCCTTATATCTCCGCCCAGAATAGTGCGGCTTACACAGCTTAGCGGATACACAGCAAGCAGTACGGCTCCAGGGGAGTAATTGATTGTATGGGTTTTGGTATATTACTTTTTTTTTTTCGATTTGGTTACACGAGGCATTGTGCAGTATTAACATTACGGGGTCCATAGTAAATAGGACGAAATATTGTTAGTAAAAGAAGGTAAATATACAGGTTTTTGTGTCTACTGTAGGTCCTATTTACTATGGTCCTCCGTAATCGTACTGTAGGTATGGTAGTTGTATGGTAGTTGTATGGGTGTTTACAGCAGTATGACTTCCATGTTGTCGTTAGGTTTTTGGGGACGACGGGCGTGGCGCCACTCATGGTGACCTTTGAGGCGCGTCAGGAGAGCAGGGTGTCGGGTGGTGGACGCAGCAGGCGGTGCCGGAGCGGGGCCACCGACAGGCTGGCTGACTGAGCGTTCTGTCCGCGGCGGCGATGGGTCGGTCGCCCGTGTCCCGAGGGCTCTCTGCCCCTGTTCGAAGGTGTTCTCCGTGCGCCGTGCCGTTTGCGTAGTTTCTTTTTTCTGGCTTTTGTGTTGACCCCCCCGGGCCCCGGGGGGACATTTTTTTTTATGGCATATAAATAGTGGAAGGAAGGCCTCCCGTCAACAAGGGGGCCGGGGGGGGTGTTGAATAAACAGCGAACAACCGACCCCGACGATGAATATGAAAAGCTCACAAGTAGTACGTAACCGTTTTAGGACTGCAGTCCTCCTTTGTTTGGGGACAAACAAGTCAAATTCCAAAGTAGGTTTGTCCCCCAAACGGGACTGACTGCAGTCCCGAAAGGGTCATGTTGTTTTTTTTTTTGTTTTGCTTCCTTCTTTTTTGATCACCGAAGATTGGATCTTTTTTTTAGAGAAGGGTGGTATCTTTCGAGGCGATATACGGTACATAGTCAATGAAGTGCATTGCCAAACGTGCTGGGCACGACCAACAGACGAGCAGGACATGGTGTTCTATTAATTTTATTATTTTCTATCTTGTATTTATTACATGTCTCTCTTTTTTTTTTTCCCTTCTTAATTTTTTTCTTGGCGTTAAAACTCTTTCCGTATGTAAATTAAACTGTTGACAGCCTGTTTTGTGACCACAGGCATGCTTTTAGCTATATTTCATAATGCATGTGAGAACATCATCATTATCATACTCATCATCATAACTGTTGCTTGTTGTTCACGGAGCGGGAAGTCACAACAGCAGCAGCAGCAGCAGTACAGAAAACAGAAAACAGAAAAATCACAGCCGCAAGCAACAGCAGTGAGTTGTGCTGCTGCTGCTGCTGCTGCTGCTGCTGCTGCTGCTGCTGCTGCTGCTGCTGCTGCTGCTGCTGCTGCTGCTGCTGCTGCTGCGCGCGGTAGGCTGCTGCACAGAGTGCGTTCTGCGCTGCAGCTAATTATTATTGTTTGTTGTTGTGCTGGTGCTGTTGATGGCATTTCTCTCATTCCATTGCATTGCATTGCATTGCATTGCATACCTGGATACGTACGTGCGTCATGAAACATGGAAATATTCAAAAGAACCTCATTCCTGTGTTAATGGACGGACATGTAAGGACCGTTGTTGTCTAGAATGTAACTATGTAACACATGAGGGTGCTTACATCTATCTCCGTCCAGAGTGCTTTGGAACTTTCGGACGAAAGTTGTTGTTGTTGTTTTTGTTTGTTTTTTTCTCACCTTGACCCTTGTACCAGGTGCTGCGGTCCCGTTTCGAGGACAAACTGCTTGAAAGTTGGAGTGGTTTATCCGCAAAACCGGATTCTGCAGCGCCAAGAGGGTTTTTACTCATCGCCAGCAATCCACACTCTTAGTACGTCGTAGTAGTCCGTAGTGACAGGACAGCCTCTGTTTTGTTTTAGGCTCGGATAACTCTGGAGTGCAAAAATTGTCTACGGTAGGGAGGAAAACAGAAATCAGAAAAGGATACCACAGCAGGTACGCCTGGTACCCACTACCCACTACCAGGTATCGTTTATATGTACCAGATATGTATGCCGCTCTGTTCCGAAATATAGGGACCATTTCTATACTAATATTCAATACAAACTGTTCCTATGTTTAGGGAATAAGTTCCGAAAATACAGGGACCTCCTTTTCTACACGAATATTCACTACAAAAGGTTCCTATGTTTAGGGACTAAGTTCCGAAATGTAGTGACCATTTTCTACTCCAACGTTTAATACAAAAGGTTCCTATATTAAGGGACTAAGTTCCGAAATATTGGGATCATTTGTACACTAAAATTTGATACAAACGGTTCCTATATTTTAGGGACTCGGTTCCGAAATATAGAGACCGTTTATACACTAATATTCAATACAAACGTTTCATATTCCTATATTGAGGGACAGAGTGGTGGTACACATACAGATCCCCCCCCAAATTCCGTAGCAAGGGCGATGTAACTACCCCACGCAGCTTGCAATGATGAGAATTTCGACAAGATCCTCGATCTCACAGCTGCTGTCGTTTTATTTTATTAAATATTATATACCTGGTGTACGTACGAGTAGAGTGTGATCGGGGGTCGACTCCTCGTGCTCTCCGCTTGACTTTCTGTCGTAGTTCTTCTCTTTGTTCCATCTTGTTGTTCTTTTCGCTTCTTGCTCTTTTCTTTTACGTTTGGTTTTGCTTTTGGCTTTGCTTTGGTGTGCTTTGCTTTGCTTTGCTTTGCTTTGCTTTGCTTTGCTTTGCTTTGCTTTGCTTTGCTTTGCTTTGCTTTGCTTTGCTTTGCTTTGCTTCGCTTTGCTTTGCTTTGCTTTGCTTTGCTTTGCTTTGCTTTGCTTTGCTTTGCTTTGCTTTGCTTTGCTTTGCTTTGCTTTGCTTTGCTTTGCTTTGCTTTGCTTTGCTTTGCTTTGCTTTGCTTTGCTTTGCTTTGCTTTGCTTTGCTTTGCTTTGCTTTGCTTTGCTTTGCTTTGCTTTGCTTTGCTTTTTGCTTTGCTTTGCCTTGTTTTTTGTTGTGATTGTTTTTGACAGCGAATATTTACGAAGGATGTGCTTGCTGGTCGCTGCTTCCTTACCACTTAAGGCGTGTCCAAACATAATCGAGAATCGATATCGAAAATCAAAATGCTTTCGTTTTCGAGAGTATTTTAGACGAGGTGTCCAAACGGAATCGAATTGTGAAAATAGAAATACAGGCGAAAAACAACGGGGAGCACAACCTACGGGCCGTTCATAGCTG
Organism: Macrocystis pyrifera; assembly: GCA_031763025.1. Taxonomy (NCBI): domain Eukaryota; class Phaeophyceae; order Laminariales; family Laminariaceae; genus Macrocystis; species Macrocystis pyrifera. Next base: position 1,267,574 of record JASSKH010000001.1, read on the forward strand.
TGCGTGCACACATGCCGACCATCTAGCGCTCGGCAACACAAATACATCCACCACACAAGCAGGCAAACGCGACGACAACTCGATCCCGGTAGGTCGTTGGGCCTCCCATGGAGGTGGTGGCGCGCCCGACGTGGACGCCCTGGGATTAAACTTTAAATTATACTGAGAAACGAACTCCCGTCGCGACCTCGTTCTGGAGGGTATCATCCTGAATTTTCCTCAGACTACGTTCGCTTTGGCTTTTGCTCCGGGAAACGAAGGCCCGAGAACGTCGGGGCTGGTGTTGTGGTCCGCCTGCTATTAACCCCTTATAGTACCGCAGTCCCGTTTTGGGGACAAATCACTTGGAATTAGACTGGTTTGTCCCCAAATCGGGACTGCGGTACTGAAGGGGTTAATGGCTGTTTACGACGGGATCTGTGCGGCTGTGTTGCCGTGCTAGCTGTGGGTCGAGTGTTGTGTGCGGCGGTCCTGATGTGCTAGCTTGACGTGGCTGCGCTGGTCGGTAGGACACGCTGAATTGTTGCTGTTCGTGTTTTCGGTTTGCTTTTCGATTGTCAGCCATCAACTTTTTTTTTTTAATTTCGACGAGGCGTATTACGCAGCTTGCAAAGTTGAGTATCAACTATTTAATCAGTCGAACTCACAGCTGACGTATTTTATAAAAAACTAAGAAAGCACGTCAGCTGTGAGTTCAACCGATCGGCAGATCGATCGATACTCAACTTTTCAAGCTGCGCGAACCGCGCGCGTTTTCCATTATTTCCCTCGCGATTGACTGCTGACGTATTTCAAAATTTGTAAAATAAAAAAAATCGGCAATGAATGGGTTGCGAATCGTTTATCTCCTCGGAGCCTAAAAAACGAAGGGAAACGTGTTTGAGCCAGGGACCAATCAGCGCCTTGCTTTACTTCCATTTCCATTTTCGATTACGATTTTCGATTCTGTTCGGACACACCCTCAATCGACAGAAACATTGGTCAAGTTGTCAAATTGACAATGTTTACGGATTTTTCACTGGTCAACACACAAAATGTTTGCGTTGGCGCCCTGCTCCCGCCCCCGCTTGGCACCCTGATCCCACCCAGACCTGAGGCCTCTAAGCTGACCCTGGGTATATACCTGGTATACAAATACCCCCCCCCCCCCCCCCCACCGGCAGGGTCCGTCCGGGGTCGGCCACATCACGGCGTGGAGGGACAATCACCACAGTCAGCAAATCATTTTTTCGAATAGGTGGTAATCTACTGCTGTTGCTGCTGTTGCTGCCGACAATTCACAGCATTCTACCCTCTCGCCCCACAAGAGCAGCAAATGGTATTATGTGATACCCAGGGGAACCGATGACTATACATCCTTCACGAGGTCGTGCGCAACCCGTACCTACGCAGTGGTGTTGCACACAGCCTGCAGACGAGGGAGAGTTTTTTTTCGACAAAGTCCCTGTCTCATCACAGCTCACGTGTGTGTGTGTGTGTGTGTGTGTGTGTTTTTTTTTTTTTTTTTTTCAGGTACGTACTTGACGTACGTACACTTATATATAGTGATCATTCGTAAGCAAGCTCGGCTCTTCTAGAGGGAGCCTGAGCGCGCGGTGGATCTCCAGCTTTGTACTGGAGCTTGGGCCCCCGGACACTCGCCATCGCTTTCTCGGCGGCTTTCTTTCCGGGTCGCGCGACCCGGCCTCCGCCGCGCTTTCTCCGCCGCGCGCGGTTGCAGGCGGCCCCGAGACCGCCGAGCGCGGCCGCGTCGAGTCTCGTTCTGTGTGGTAGATTGAGAGGAGAGAAGGCTCGGCACTACTCTCAGTTGCTGGAGAGTGACGGTCTTTTTCGGCGAAAGTATCTTGAAAGCTCCGCTTTGTCGTAGATTGCGGAGATTGACTATTATATTCGATGAAAAATAGCTGGAAAGCTCTCCGCTTGATCGCGGCCGGGCCTCCGCCGCGCGTTCTCCATCGCGCGGGGTCGGAGGCGGCCCCGAGACCGCCGAGCGCGGCAGTGTCGAACCTCGCTCTTGTATCATGGTGGGAGAAGGCTCGGTACTACTGTTCAGCTGCTGGAGGTTGACAGACAGTCCTATTCGGCGAAAATATAAAAGTATCTTGAAAAACTCCGCTTTGTCGTAGATGGCGGTATAATTGCAGGAGTCTTACCGAGTGCATCATCGTCTACGCTTGATTCGTGTGCAACATGTGCTATCACTGCTGTACTGCTATACTGCTGATGCTGCTGCTGCTGCTGCTGCTGCTGTAGTTCCGCCCTGTGGGTCCCCGCACCGGATTCGTTAGGCTCGGTGTTTCGCCCTAGCTTCGCCGCCAGCGGCTCGCGCTCCCCAGCCACCTCCGCGCCTTCTCCCCAGCGCGCGGTCGATGCGGCCCCGAGACCGTCGAACGCGGCCCCGACACGAACGTTGTTGCCCAGGCACGGCTGAGCTGGAGATGTTACGGAGACAACACGGTTCTATTGATAGCTCAAGACTTTCGTTTTCTTTTTCGTTATTTTTCGGCGAATTTGTTTGAATGCCCCGCGCCGACAGGGATCTGTTGCTGTGTGAGAGTTTACCTACTGCCACGACAGAGGTGTTTTGAGCAGAGGAGAGAGCGCAGAGCAGATCCTTCAGCAGCCTCGTGTCTTGGTACGGAGGTACCAGTATTACTACCGAGGACCGGCACATCATACATAGTCACTTCGCCCGAGACCTTTTTTGTCGGTTGTGCTCGTACTCGTATCATGCGTGTGGAGCGTCACAAACACGATGTTGTACGAACAGCTGATCTCATTCTGGGTGCGAAATTCCACCGTTCTTGCCGGACCCTCCTCAAGACACTCCTGTGCTACGCAGATGTCAGGTTCGATAATGCTCGTTCACTGCGAGTCCTTGCTTCGATTTTTTCGTGCTTCTTTTCGGGTCGTCCTCGACTTTGTCCGCCCAGCCTTCTTTCTTGGCCCTCGCAGTTGTTTACTACAGCTGTAGTACGTACAATGCTACGTACGTATGTATGTATGTATGTATGTATGTATGTATGTATGTATGTATGTATGTATGTATGTATGTATGTATGTATGTATGTATGTATGTATGTATGTATGTATGTATGTATGTATGTATGTATGTATGTATGTATGTATGTATGTATGTATGTATGTATGTATGTATGTATGTATGTATGTATGTATGCATGTATGCATGTATGCATGTATGTATGTATGCATGTATGCATGTATGCATGTATGCATGTATGCATGTATGCATGTATGTATGTATGTATGTATGTGTATGTATGTATATGAATGTATGTCAATACAGTATTAATATATGTGTGTAGAAGTAGCAGTAATTTGAGAGGATTTCTTCTATTGATAGTATTGGTAACATTCTAGAGTGATGCGCTGGAGATATGCTGACTGCCTTTGTTGGCCGTTCGTACTCTCATGTGCTGCGAGTATTGGCAGCACTACTCGCGGCGCTGAAGCATCGGAAGTATACTCTCATCTCACCTGTTGTTGTGTGTGCCCCGGGCATGACGTATACTGAGATGGGCACTTAACTGCTGTGCACTGCTGTCAAGAATATCCGAAGAACTGAGACTAGAGTTCTCCCACACAAGCCTGAGAGGTGGAACAAGACAGATGAACGCCAGAAAAAGGGAGCGGCCTCTGAGAGCGATTTCATCGATTAGCAAGCAGTTGACATTGGCTTCACCAACGACGTTGAAAAAAAAACTCACAACTTCTCTGTATGAGTACCTACTTCTTGATCCCCTGAAATTGCCTTGGAAACACTCGGCATTGTTGCCATTGGTCCTGTATGTGTGACGCTGCAGAGGTAGCAGCAGTACTTCTATCCGTTCCAGGTTTTAATAATTTCTCAAATGTACGAATCGACGTCGAGCTCTATTTTCCCGTCCTGAGCATTGATGCCGGTAGAATGCTGGCACCCGTGCGAGGCCCTTGTGCTCTACTTGACATTTTACCACACCTTGCCAGTGGCGGCGGTGTACCCATCGCCTGCCGGTTGTGTCACGATTCCCGATGAGATACTATTACGGGGGACCATAGAAAATAGGACCAAATGTTGTTGGTAAAAATACGCGAATATAGAGGTTTTTGTGTGTACCGTAGGTCCTATTAACTATGCCCCCCCCCGTAATAAGAGACCACGAATGACACCAGCTACAATTACGAGTAGGGGCACCAGCTGCGAAGAGGAGCACGGACTCAGGTTCAGCGTGAGTCTGAGTCTGCAGCACTTTGTACTTCCTTGTCTCGTGTATTGTGTAGCGTCGAGAAGACGCCGGGTCATTCTGATGGCTCCAGGCTTGACGACAAGCCGGACGAACGACACGGGAAGAAGTGAGACGAGGGCCACCGACCTCCCTTGCCTCGCATTCCGTTCGTTGAAGTCTTGAGGTGTTGTCAATCACTTCTTTGTGCACGCGACAACATGTACATGTGGAGCTGACGATCAACCGCAGCAAGAAGTCTGGGAATATGAACGACCACAGCAGTCGTACAACAATGTTAATATATAGTAAAATCTATAGGGTCAGGTGTCTTTTTCGATAGTCGAATTCGGTTGGTGTATTTTTATCTCCAAACCGACAAACATGAGCTGTTTGGTTAAGACAGATGAATCAGAAGTTGCTCCGTTTTTCTCTGCGTAAAGTTATCCACAGATTTACACAACCCGCAAGATAAAACGTAAGGCGCCGTCATTGTTGGGTCACTTTTCCCCCACAGACGGACAGACAGACAGACAGACAGACAGACAGACAGACAGACAGACATACAGACAGACAGACAGACAGACAGACAGACAGTAATTCATTTTTCGGATTGCTATCATTGTGTAGGGGCCAGACCACAAGCAGCCCAACCAGACCAAATTACTTGCAGACACCCTCATGAACTCGGCTCCCGCTGTGTGCGGGAGCGCGCGGGGTCGGCACAAATGAATTGTGCAGGACTTGTGGGTCGTCAATTTCGTTCAACCTTGCAATTCGGCCCAGACCAAGCCGACCCCTGGCCTAACCCTAACCCCAACCCTTTGGGCGGCTCGCGGTCGGCAGGGGCAGTCACGCGGCTCCGCCTCGCGTTTTTGTGGTGTTCTTCCCAAAAACACCCGGGCGGCCGAGAGGCCAGGCTTGAATCTAAAAGGACCCGCATCCTGTACACAGCTTTGTGCCGGCCCGTCCTGCACATAAGGGCGAGTCTTATGTGAGTCTTGACGACCTAGATGAAGCGGGATATGTGTGCATGCGATGGTTGTTGTCGAGACCCTAGCACCCGCACGAATAGGAGCGTAACGGGTAGGCCTGTGGTCACCGTCGAGAAACACGAGGATAGCTGCTAGCTGCTGTGCGGTTAGTTGTGTGCTTGCGTACAATAGTTGTGCTCGCGCGCAAGGCAAGGGTTCCTGTTTATTTTGTTCCCGCCCCTCCCCACCGCACACCGCCTTATCAGCCACAGCAGCCAGTCTGTTCATTTTTTGTTAACTTGGTTCATCATCCGTGTCAGCGCGCGGCAGCAAAATGTTCAGCCTGTTTGTTGCTTGCTACACACAGCAGTAGTACAACTCTTGAGGCAGTTTCGTATTGCTGAAACACACATCTCTTGGGCAGTTTTGACGGTACATGTTCGTATAGCCGCCACGCATTTTTTGTTTTTTTTTTTTGTTTTTACCATATCCTTGTGTGTGTGGCCGCTGCTGGAATCGTAGTCGTCGTTTTGATACGCACGCACGACGATTTCCTACACTTGGGAGAGGTCAAGTCCTGACGGGATTTCCACGATGGCATGTATGATTTCGGGGGAACGCAGTAATCAGGTCCTAATTATGGTCTGACAAACATACCGATCTGGGCGGCAGATAATAAGGACGGTTTTGGTATTCATATTGCTGTCTGAACAGTCCTTCCTTATCCTTATACTTTCGACGTGATTGGTAGGGGGGGGGGTGTACTCGATAGGAGAGATGTACTCGATCTCATGCATGGCCGTAGTTGTATGACCATAGACCCTCGCATCCCTACAATGCCGGGACGGAGCATGTCGGGTTTTCACCGACCAGGCAGACATTGCTTGCACCAAGCGCGAAGCGCCGTGAGTTGTCCGGCGAGTCGCATGAAGGGTGATCTGCATCCTACTAAGAACCGCTTGTGAGGCGGACTTGCATATGGATGACAGAATCAATGAGTTAGTTTAATTTCCGGTGTGGCCACTTCCAGAGACAGCAATGGGAGTACTATGTAACTGCCTCTTGGGTGCCGTTCCTTGAACACTACGTGATACGATCAATTCCCTTGTGCAGAGTAAAGGTTCTTTACTTCGCACAAATGATCTAACTAGACGACCAGCTGTGGGCGACCGCCAAAAAAAAAAAAAAAAAAAAAAAAAACGGTACCCTGGATGTCTAGCTCACGTAGTGAGCGGCATGTTTTACAGTGTCGTTGCCAACCGACGCCAACCCAACCCATATATAATATATGGGGGGAGGTAGGGGGGGGGTGTCGAGCACGATTTCTTATTCCGAATTTGTTCAGCGTCTCCGAAAAAAGTGAGCCCTACAGTAAGTGGTTTCTTGTTTATCGCGTGGCTTGTTTCTCGATCGTGTGCCCTTACTGCTCTCTTTGTACTGTATAGTCTGAATGCCTCCTATCCTATGAGAAATCTCTCTGGGGCTTCAGAGGGAAAACACGCACACCTCAGACAGATAATGACCTATCTGATCTCTCTACTGTAGATCATGTAGCTCCTCAACTTCCGCTGTGAGAGGTTGTGCAGGATCTATCTATCTGTATAGTACAGATTCAACGCAGGAAACATGTGCTACAGACCGCTGTAGATCATGCGTCATTGGGCATATATGTATGCTTTCGAAGGTCTAGATCCTGAAGTGGGAATTGATGGCCTATCTGAGGTGTGAAAACATGTAAAACACCTGGCACTGTCCTATGCGTCGTATACTATATACTTCTTCTGTATAATTATTATATGATTCTTACATAATTCTTACCAGGTGTATAGTTGTGATGCATTCCGACGAATGCATCGTACGGTGTAGAAAACACCTTACAGTCCGACTCGAATCGAATTATCTTCTGCTGCCGTACAGGCGCAGTCGCAGTCTCTCTCCCCTATCAATCTCGGTATGAGTATCTGAAGGTTTCGTACGATAGCAGTCTCGTGTTGGGGACAAATTACTTGGAATTTGAGTGGTTTGTCCCCAAGTCGGGACTGCAGTTCTAAAAGGGTTGATAGCTACCGGTATGCCTGAGGGTGTGGGTATATTAGGGGGCATGTCCAAAAGTGCGAAGCATGGAGACTGCAATAGCTGTATAATATGTACCACACGCGCGAAGGCAGAGCATGGCGATCCTGCTGTGTACTTATGTACAAGTGTCACACACGAGCTTGCAGAACTGTTTTATGAGTCTCGAGGAGTCTCCGATCTCGCAACTCTCGTTGTTGTTGTTGTTGTTTGTTTTTTGCTGTTGTGTGTGTTTTCTTTACGGTTTTCCGACTGTACCGCTTGCTGCTCCTTCTTCCTATCGTGCATTATTAGTATTATTACGGAGGATCATAGTAAACAGGACCTACGGTTCACACAAAAACCTATATATTTCCCTATTTTTACTAACAAAGTTTGATCCTATTTACTATGATCCCCCGTAAATAGTATCAATAGAGGCTTGACAAGACCGCTCGCGCTCGGCGTTTTGGTTTTCGCCGCTGTACAACTACAGCTACTACTACTACTACTACTACTGCTACTGCTGCTACTACTACTACTACTACTACTACTACTACTACTACTACTACTACTACTACTACTACTACTACTACTACTACTACTACTACTACTACTACTACTACTACTACTACTACTACTACTACTACTACTACTACTACTACTACTGCTACTGCTACTACTACTACTATACTACTACTACTACTACTACTACTACTACTACTGCTGTATATCTATTCAAATAACAAAAGGCCTACTCTACTACGTGAGGCATCCTGGTCGTAGTCATAACCCACGCGTGGAATAAGATTAAAACCGTGTGTCATCCCCCTTATGTTGACACGCCATAGTAACACTGTTACGGGGGACCATGGTAAATAGGACCTATGGTACACACAAAAACCGATATATTTCCCTATATTTACTGACAATATTTGGACCTATTTACTGTGGTCCCCCGTAGTAGTTGGTTCTGACTACTACATATGCCCCCCCCCCCCCGTACAACAGCAGTATTAATATTACTGGAGACCATAGTAAAAGTGGGACCAAATTTTGTTGGGGAATATATAGGGAAATTTATAGGTTTTTGTGTGTACCGTAGTTGCTATTTACTGTTTGTGGTCCTCCGTAGTAGCAGTACGCGTCCCTGGACAGAAACGCAAGGACCTTTTTTGTATTGCATGTCTATAGCCCCACCGTCCTTACATTGTGATGTAGAGTGATGTATGCTTATCTACAGCTCTTATTACTGCTCTTGTACTGTGAAAGAATTGTGTCGGGTACCAGCGAGTTTGCCTTGATTTGGTGGCTGCTTGAAGCTGTCCGCGTGGGGTCAGGGGTGCCGAGCGGGCCCCGACGGCGGCTACTTAGTCACCCCCGGGGGTCAGTTTTCGAGGGATCAGGTCTCAGGAGCGGGTGAGATGAAAGTCGGCGTACAATCAGAGTGCCCAATGCGGGATCAGGGGTATACGTTGATCGGCAGTCTCTGGATTCTGCAATCTGGTCGCTGAGGTTGGCGAAGAGGGGGGCCGGTGCGCAGGGGAGGAGCGGGGAAGCAGCAAGAGCTTGCCCGCCGGGCGTGTGGATAGGGCGGGGGGGGAGATTCTCATGCGGATTGTGCACGCGGGTCTTTTTGTGGTGTCTGTGACGGGATGCCCTGTTGTAGAATTTAGGACATTGATACAAATACCCCGCTCCCGCTTTTGTCCCCCCCCCCCCCCCCCCCCCCCCCCCGCCGCTGATGCCACGCTGAATTTTGATCGTCCACCCGGGCCCGGGCCCTGGCTTGTTGGGCGGCTCGTCCGCTTCTGAGCATGGTATGCGTGGGTTCGAGCCCCGGCATGTGTGGTTACGGGTCCCGGCATGTGATCCACTTGTTTTGCCTGCTGGTTGGAAACGGCTCGAAGGTTTCCCAGAGCAGCAGCGCGCGGCGAGAGGGGTTCGTGAGGCCGTTTCTTTTAAGGGGACCCTCTTTGCCTCTCCACTGCTGCTCTCCTGCTTGTTTTTTGTGTGGCTTCATTTTTTGAAGTCGTGCGCGGCGTATATACATAGCATAGGCAATGAATGTACTTTGTACTTTCTTGTGCACGCGTATGTATGCCAATAAATGCATTTCATGTTTTTCGGAGGGAGAAGGGATCTTTAGGTTGGTGGGCTGTTCGGGTATTTTGGTCCCTGTTGGGATCAAGGTACGGGCGAAGACCCAACCCAACCCGCGTGTCTTAACCCCCCCCCAGGGAGCATGGGAACGAGCGGAACGGAACGAGGCTGTTCGTGGTCATTCGTTCCGTGCCTGTGTAAAAAAACGTGTTTGGGTCCATGCAGAACCCTGGGCCTCGCCAGCCGAATCAGTGCGAACGGTATCTTTTGAACATGCCAGAGCACATTGGTATCCACATCCATCTTCGGTGGTGTCCATCTACATCAAATAAGATCCTATATGTTCCCGTTCGGTCGGGCCGTTCGGTCCTCCCAAACAAGAAAAAGGGGTGCAACACTTCTTCCTTTTCCTAGATATACATTTTTTCTCGGGCTGCACTGAATCTATTCGTTTCCCACAACCAATCAGCATCAATTCATGCAGCAAATAATATTCCATCCGGTTCGTTCCCATGCTCTCTGGGGGGGGTTAAGACACACCCTGACCCTGACCCTGACCCTAACCCTAACCCTAACCCTGACTCCAAACCGCAGCCAAAACGGGCCAAAACTGGCCGTAAACGCGGCTGCGTCGCGTTTGCATCGAACCAGGAAATTTCTGAATTGCAGACGACGATTCCGAAGTGCAGACCGCGCTACCCAATTTTTTTAAGTCAAAAACACCCCTAAAGATCCCTTCTCCCAGATTGCTAAACCTACTCGTTTTTCGTGTGATGTTGATATATATAAATATATATATATATATATTAATCATCACTTTTATATACTTTCCAGCCTAACTCGTAGGAGGTTTTACCCTCAGCGATCTTCTGGACAAGCCGTGGTCACAGGTGTCGTCCCTTCTCCCCCCCCGGTACGTGCCTTTATTTTTTGTCGCGCATAGGGTTCAGCATTCCCACTGCTCGTCGATTTTCATCGAGTGTAGCTAACTCACGCTCTCGCGCTTTCCGCTAATAATCAATTTTTTATGCAAGAAAAAGTCCCTATGAGCATGCACTCGGTGAAGACTTGAACCCACGAAATTGATCTTAATAGGCACGCGGACCACCTACCAAGCCACCGGGGACGCCGGCCTATAGTACATGGAGACCACCAAAGACCAGAGACCACATATGATGAACCGAGAGGTACTCTTCCACGCCAGAGTTATTTATATTGGTGCCTCTCCTGCGACCACGGATTGCATTGTATTGTATTGTGCATGATTGTGCATGTGTGGCGATGAGTTGTAATGTGAGAAGCAGTGACAACAAATGCAACAACATAACCCAGGTCTGTCTGTGTGTAACCTGGACCAGGTCCCAAGGTATATACCTGGTATGTGGTGTTTATTACTGCATCAGGACTATATATCGAGCTGCCCAGCGAGAGCTCGTCGTTCGTGCACAACTCCCTCCTCCTTGGTAGCGATCGATGGCTCGCATCCACCGCATCGCCCCTCCTCGACGCCGTAGTGAGAGTTCCTGGCTCAGGGCCGGGCGAGAGTGGGCTTGTACGAAACCTCTTCTTCAGTTCTGCATCTGTATGCAGCATCTGCACTCGTGTGTCCCGTCAGGCCGCGTACATGTGGTAGGCCAGTACTGCTACTCACTGATTTTGTACTATTACGGGGGTCCATAGTTAACAGGACCTATGGTGTTAATAAAAACCTATATATTTGCCTATTTTTACTAACAAAATTTGGTCCCGTTAACTATGGACCCCAGTAATATAAGTAGCGTGCTATATAAAAAACCTATATGATGGCTCCGATTTGGACCTTAAACTACAACCTCTAGCCTTTGAACACAGCTCGAATTCGCCGCATCAAACCGAGGTTCAGATTTTTTTTTTTTTTTTTTTTTTTTTTGTAAGTTGCACGACGATTCCGTGTGCGTGCGTGCCTTTCGTGGGAAAAGCTCAGTTTTCAAGCTGAAAAAAAAATATTGCACTGGAAAAAACGAACGACCTACTGCTGTAAAGCCCCCGGAGATTGATGCCGAGACCAAACCGAACTCGCCAAACGAAGTAGATATTGTGGTGGTTGGAAGGGACAAAACGTGGTACAGGCGTGGCCCGTCTCTCTTATGCAGTGCCGGTATGTGCACCAGGCAACATCACCGTCACTGCTGTGGGGGCAATCGGCGCTGCTTTGCACACAGCCACACTGCTGCTGTGCAAATCGAATTAAGCGGCACTTAGGGTCGATCTTAACGAGGAGTGTTTTTCCATATTTTGCCGAATTTTCGGTATTTTTACTGAAAAATACCGAAAAATACCGAAAAAAAAAAAAACTGAAAAACGGTCCTCGTCAAGATCGACCCTTACATCAGGCAGCCGGCCCTACTCAACCGGCACTATAGAGGGACCATTGCTGCTGTACTCTCCTCGGTCGTTCAAAGGGACACCTTCGACTTCGACCGTAAGGATGCGGCTTATCGCATCGCCCAAGGGTGGGTGCGATCGTTTTTTAGCGCTCGTTTTGTTTTTGTTGTTGTTGCTCTCAACAACGAACGGTAAGAAAGGGTGCTCTTAACAAAAGTCGAACTTGGTATTTTCGGATGGCTCTCGGCATTTTTTTTTTTTTTTCGTTTTTCCCGTAAACGCCTTTTTTTTTTTCGGTAGTAGGCGAAACCTTCACGTTCTGGAAAGAACCAAAATCGAGCGCTAAAAAAAAAACGATCGACATACCCCCCCGTCCCGGGTCCCGGCGCTTCGCGCTTGGTGCAAGCAATGTCTGCCTGGTCGGTGAAAACCCGACGTGCTCCGTCCCGGCATTGTAGGGATGCAAAGGTCTATGGTCTTACGACCACGGCCATGCACGATGATGAGTACATCCCCCCCCCCCCGCCTGTCCGCTGTGTCCGCCTGTCCGCCTGTCCGCCTGTGCGATAACCCGTACAATTACGCTACGACACTGACTGCTCAGTCAGCGCTGGCTGGCTAGAGTAGCAGGGTATCTCTTGTAGCCAAACAGGGTAATATATTCGAACAGTTCACGGACAGATGATCGATTCCCACTCAAACGATCTAGTTCCTTGAAGGCAGATAGATCATCCACTCCCTATATATCTTGCACGATCTTCGTAGCTCACTCCTTCGTGTTGTCGGATGGGACCGTTACAGTCTGCATGCTTCACTCAAAGCGCATGTTCATTGAATTGGGTCTGTACTTGATGTGCAGATCCTGCGCTATCTCTCGCGATGGCAGGAGAGGAACTGCTGTACGTAGTTGGTCTGGATGATCTCCAGTGGGTAGATATTATAGATGGATCATGGTCTGTTCGAGTCCGAGGCAATGGCAGGAGAGGAACTATTTATGGTTGATCTATATAGATGATCTGCAGTACGAGATAGATAGATCATGATCTGTTCCAGGCCGAGGTGTGGAACGGCTTGTTTTGGGTTCCCCGGCCCAGCGGAGAGTGCTTCTCGGCCCTCTCGATAGCGGCAGCCTGGATGGGGAAAAAAAAGGGAGTTCGTACAAAATTGTTAGAAACTGGGTGCCGAACCCGTCGAAAAGAGCCCATCATGCCCATGCTGAGCAGGTGCCAACTGGCTCTGAGCAAGAGTAAGGCGGTGGCGTTTTTGTTTTTTTTCTTTTTTTCTTTTGGCCGTTTTTTTTTGTTTCTGTGTGTGCGTGTGTGTGTGTGTTTTTTTTTTTTTGCGCTTCTGCATTTTGTTTTTGCGCCCCATCATATAGTATTACGGGGGACTAAAGTAAATAGGACCTACGGTATACACGAAATCCTATATATTTCCCTATTTTTACCAATAATATTTGGTCCTATTTGCTATGGCCCCCCGTAATAACAGTTCTTGTTCCCGTGTACCGTCGTGTACCGCCATAAGGATGGCGTACCTGGTCACGTCTAATAGGCCGTATAAAAACCGTTTTAGTATTACGCGCGATTGAAGTATGATGACACAAGAGCTCGAAGATGAGTCTGTGGACGAAATTCTCTGGTCTCAGAGCTGCTGCTGTTGCCGTCTTCTTTTGTTGATATTGATACGGCAGTGTGTGTGTGTGTTCAGTAGTCTGATGCTGATTTTATACGTATCTGATACTAATCACTCGGGAGTCGTTCCCGCGGTTGATTTTCTTACAGTTTTTTTTTCGTCGGCCACCTCAGCTCCAGCTCTTCACCACCGACCACACGTAATTTCGTCATCACGTCGTCAGACATTGTGACGTACTCGGAAACGTACTGACGTAGTATTACGGGGGTCCATAGTTAACAGGACCAAATATTGTTAGTAAAAATAGGTAAATATATAGGTTTTTATGTATACCATAGGTCCTATTAACTATGTACCCCCGTAATACTACTGTACTACTACAGTTGTCGTACGGGCAGATGTAGTACTGCTGCTGTACCACTGACTACTGACTGCTGTACTTCTGACTACTGCTGCTGTACTTCTGACTACTGCTGTTGGGCTGACTGACTGCTGTATACTACTGCTGACGGTGTACTATTACGGGGTCCATAGAGCCGGCGTCCCCGGTGGCTTGGTAGGTGGTCCGCGTGCCTTTCAAGATCGATTTCGTGGGTTCAAGTCTCAAAGAGTGCATGCTCGTTCGTAGGGACTTTCTCTCGCATAAAAAAATTGATGAGCGGAAAGCGTGAGTTGGCTACGTTCGATGAAAATCGACGAGCGGTGGGAATGCCGAACCCTATGCGCGACAAAAAATAAAGGCACGCACCGGGGGGGGGAGAAGGGACAACACCTGTGACCACGGCTTGTCCAGAAGATCGCCGAGGGTAAAAACGTCGGGAAAGTAGAAGTGATGATAGGACCTACGGTAAAACACAAAAACTCATATAATTACCTATTTTTACTAACATTTTGATTTGATTCTGTTTACTATGTTCCCCCTTGACACTTACTCTGTACTCTACTGCACGGACTCTGTTGTCTTGTATCCTGTGTACTGACTGCCTACTGCTGTACGTACATGCTGACTCTGTTCTATTGTACCGTACTCTGTACTGACTGTTCTTGAGCAGTAGTACGAGCACGACTCTGCGCTATTTTGCATTTTTGGACTCGTGTTCGTTTCGCAAAGCTGTCATTAGCTTGGAATTGTGGTCTGTGCTTCCTTTTTCAGGGCTACACTGGGGCTATTTACTGATCGAGCCCGCCAGTAGATTTGATCTTTGCGGGTGCTCACGAAACACGCGACATTACGTCACGTAAAAAAAAAAAGTTTGAAACGAGCTCTGGGAGGAGGAGGAGGAGGAGGAGGAGGAGGAGGAGGAGGAGGAGGAGGAGAGAGGGGAGAGCGAACACAGAAGTATATACTGAAGATTATATCATCATCATCATCATCATCGTCGCCACAAGTTCCTTGTGTTCTTTTTTTGTTTCTCCGCTTGTTTTGTGTGTCGAGACCCGCGGCCACCACCCCCGGTCAATACAAGAGCAGTATTAAGCCCTTTTAGTGCCGCAGTCCTGATTTGGGGACAAGCCACTCCAATTCCGAATGGGTTATCTCCCAAACGGGAGTGCGGTTGTAAAAGGGTCAAGCTTCGGTTGTGATGCAAGAGGAACGAAGCGAAATCGTGTACGTGCCTGCTGGTACTTTTCTGCCTCCGGCCGCGCTTCCTGTGCCCTCCCCACCCCCCCCCCCCCCCCCCCACTCCGCTCTGCCTGGTCGGTGAAAACCCGACGTGCTCCGTCCCCGCATTGTGGGGATGCGAGGGTCTATGGTCAATATGACTACGGCCATGCACGATAATGAGTTCAACCCCCCCCCCCCCCCCCCCCCCCCCCCCCCCCCCCCCCCGCCGTTTCAGCAGGAGATAGATGGTGGCCACAGGCGGCGAAACAGGAAGGGGATAACATTTTTCATAGCAAAAAGTTTCTGTGCAACGCATGGAAACAACGTACTGAGCGCCCGACTGTTGGGAGGTGTCTCTTATTTGTAATAGTAGTAGGAACATGTTCCGTCTCGAAAGGGATGCGTGGTCAACGGTCAAATGACTAAGGCAAGCAATCAATGAGTCCGCCCCCCGCCCCCCGCCCCCCCCCCCCTGCAACAGCCTATGGTCATACGACTACGGCCATGCATGGTAGTGAGTAGATCTCTCCTACAGAGTACACCCCCCCCCTCCCCCCCCCCCTCCCTCAGCAGCCCGGGGAGGGGGGCGTACTCGATATCATGCATGGCCGTCGTCGTATGACCATAGACCCTCGCATCCCTATACCTACAATGCCGGGACGGGACAGGAGGGACGATTGGTCTCGCTTGACGTTACACGCTTCGCTCGAACCCAGTACACTGATATTCTGATGCAGTCCAGTATACTGATACACTGATGCAGTCCAGTATACTGATATACTGATGCAGTCCAGTATACTGATATACTGATGCAGTGAGTATATATAATATCTACTGACTTGCGGGGCGCAGTGACTACAATGTCTACTGACTTGCTGACGCTGTGCGTATAATCTCTGCTTGGCTTCTGACGCAGTCTATAATGGAGTCTGTACCGAATGCTGACGCAGTCAGCATATACTTTTTTTTTTTTTTTTTTTTTTTTTTTTTTTTTTTTTTTTTCATCATCACTTTTACTTTCCAGCCCACTCGTAGGAGGTTTTACCCTCGACGATCTTCTGGACAAGCCGTGGTCACAGGTGTCGTCCCTTCTCCCCCCCGGTACGTGCCTTTATTTTTTTATCGCGCATAGGGTTCAGCATTCCCACTGCTCGTCGATTTTCATCGAATGTACAGCTAACTCACGCTCTCGCGCTTTCCGCTAATCAATTTTATGCAAGAAAAAGTCCCTATGAGCATGCACTCGGTGAGACTCGAACTCACGAAATTGATCTTGATAGGCTCGCGGACCACCTACCAAGCCACCGGGGATGGTGTATATTTATATATATATATATACCTGGTATATTTATTTGTATTCTCTGCTGACTGATGCTGTCCGTGCGCAACAGCCCGTCATTTTTGGTGAACGCCTTTCTTTGGACGGTGTGGTCGTATATGATGGGCGATGACAGCAAGATGCAAATCATGTACCAGCCCTGAGGCCGAAGGTGGCACAATACGAGTAGGAGCCGGATAGGATACACGAAGAACGGGTAAATTTATTTGCTTGCGCGCTTGCTTACACGCTATGGCAGAAGTAGTAGCCCGCATTGCTGTGACGGACGTATCACTGTTTGGCCATAATACAGCAGTAGTTATGCCTGACTACGATACACCAATAGTAAGTATGTATAGTGTTTTTGTGTTAGATCTCTCTGTTAGTATTATATTAATAGTATACCAGTCTAGTCCAAAATGTAAGGTACGTTTCGATGACCGAAATATGTGCAAAACTGCCTTGTATTTCCGATCAGACTGATAAATGTACAGGCTTTAGGATTGGTCTTTTCGGGTCGCACTTTTTCTTTTCTCTTCGTATTAGTAGTCAGTTTTTGGAACGTATTAAGTGAAAAACGCCCCGGAAAAAAATCTTGCCACCCCTACCCAAGCGTGCGTCTTGAAAAGAAAAAGAAAAAGAAAAAGAAAAAGAAAAGCTGAGATCCTGACATCATGAAATGCTACGTACAGCGGTAGTAGGAATTTTTCGTACAGCAGCAGCATCGTACACCGGTATATGATACCCCCCCCCCCCCCATCTCTCCTATCGAGTACACCCCCCCACTCCCCGTTCATATGACTACGGCCATGCATGATAATGAGTACACCCCACCCCCAATATCTGCCTGGTCGGCGAGGACCCAACGTGCTCCGTCCCGGCATGTGTAGAGATGCGAGGGTCTGTGGTCGCACGAATATACCGCCATGCATGATATCGAGTACAACCCCCTCCCCCCCCCCCAACACGGCCTCATTTCAAACGTGCGTTCCATTCGAGTTTTCCCCCGACCGACCAAAACGGTGTGTGTGCGCCCGCGGGCGAGAGGCGACCCGGTAAGAACGTAGACTCGAAGGGCTATTTGTTGTGTACCTGGTACAGACGATCACGAGGGGATGTGTGGGGGATATAGTATTCAGGGCCCAGGACGGATAGACCCGGAAGGAGCCCCCTGTGTGTATGTGTCTTATCCTCCGTCGGACTGGTAAAAATAAAGCTTGAGCTCACCATACTTCCACGTTCGAAATTCGTGCGTCGTGTGTCATCGATTTGACCCATAGCTCCCGTTGCGACATCAGAGCAGGCTACTGCTGTTACCGCTTGCGCTTGGGCACGTTGACCCGACCTCACCCCCGAGAGGGGCAGGTGTGGTGGAGATAGCCGCCCGGGAGAGTCATCTCTTCCGGGTAGTGCGGGACTTGCGCGAGCTCACCCGCTAACAAAAAAACCGAGGCGATGAGGCCTTCCCGCTGGACTCGGTCCAGTTTCGGTCCATCCCACTACGCTGCCCGTCGGGGCATTGGTCCTCAAGGTTTAGGCACCATTTTCTGGTCCCGTTACTATGTTCCCCCCTTCAGCCCACAGGGCGAGAAGCAACCTATTCATATTAATATTACGGGGGTCCACAGTTAATAGGACCTATGGTCTGCATAAAAACCTATATATTTTCCTATTTTTACGAACGATATTTGGTCCTATTTACTATGGTCCCCCGTCACAGTAACAACGTACACTAGGGCTGTATACAGACTGTTAGCGGTTGGTCTTGCTTGCTTCTGGCCGTTTGACCGTTGGCCATGCTTTTATCCCCTTTGAGACGGAGCAAGGGGCACATGTACTGGGTACCCTCGTACAACTCGCAAGATAGCAACTCACATCCCTCAGAGACGGTTTTCCGGAGCTGGATCTTTCTCCTCCGTACAAGAGGGGGGAAGGCGGCGTAAACGCCGAGCGATGCGTCCATGCAATAATCTTCTCCACGAAATCTTTCCAAAGTCACCGTTTTCGGGGTGTGCCCCCCCCCCCATGTTTTGTGGGAAACCGGGTCTTGAAATTCGTCTCAGGCGTGTGTGTTATCTCAAGTGTTACACATACTCGTACGGTAGTAGTCAGAACCTACTACGAGGGACCATAGTAGGACCATAGTAAATAGGACCTACGGTACGCACAAAAACCAATATTTTTCCCTATTTTTACCAACAATATTTGGTCCTATTTACTATGGTCACCCGTAACAGGATGGAGCCGGAAGCCATGTATCCCTGATGTTTACGGGGGCGATTCTCGGTTCCGATTACTGCTGCGTTGCCCCTTGAGAATAGAGACGCACTCCGCGGCGGTGTCAGAGCGGCGTGCACCCCGCAGTTTCCATACCCCACCTTTAAAAAAATTGGCTTTCGAGAAAAAGACACAAAGTGCAAGAAGCCCGACGAGCTAATCCCGCGACCTACCGCTGTGTAGATAGGGGTTAATATAATATAGCACGGAAGAATTTTGTTGGAAAAAAAATGAAATAAAGTAACAAATAGTGGTGTATTCCAACAACATTGGGTCAAGGAGGAGCCCCGCTCGCTCTCGCGCGGTCAGTTTTTTTTTTTTTTTTGTTTTGATCGAAAAGGGGCCACTTCAGTCTTAGCACCCGTCAAGAGGTGAAATACTCCGTGTTGTGGGATATATGGTGAATGAACCCCATATCCGGTAAAACAAAAAATGTGTGTCAGGTATATAGACAAAGCTCCCGGAGGGATGTGAGGGAATCTTTGACACCTGTGACCATGGCTTGAACCTGACCTGGAATATGCCGCTGAGGTTGCTATTGTAGTAAAACCAAAAAAAGTCACAACACGAGTTCGAGAGCTGGAGAGGTGAGAGAAGTCACACACAAAAATGGTGAAAAAACAAAGTAAAAACAGGGAAGGAAAAAAAAAAGAAGAAAAAATAACGAGTTTTGTTTTTTTTCAGGAGACGAATGTGTTGAAACGTTTTTTTTTTTTTACGATGAGCCTTTTTATTTTCTTTTTTAAGGGAGATTTTAAGTTTTTCTGATCGTGAAATTGAAATATGATCAGCAGCTAGCGCCACACCAAAGCCTACCAGGCTTCGTACGTATGAGCTATATATGTAAGACGTTCCAAGATAAGAGGAGGAAAAAAGACTCTTATGTTATTTATGACGGGGGTCTATAGTTACTAGGAGCTATGGTGTACGTAAAAACCTATATATTTACCTATATTCACCAGCAATATTTGGTCCTATTTACTATGGCCCCCCGTAATAGCTGCCAGCCAAGTATCAGGCATGAAATATAGAACAACCTACGCTCAAGGGTTTGTGTGTCTAGAGGGCTGCTGTGAATGGGGGCCAAAGTTCGATTGAATTTGACACCGATTTCCGGCGATTGAGACGACGATTGGGCGGAATTTTCGTTTTCCTCGATACATCGGTTCGCTTGGGTTTCAGGTGAAAGAGAGCCGGCGAAGCGAGACCTCCGATGACTTGCGTCTTCGCCGAATTTTCGCTCCCGATTCGCGGCCGTGATTCATACCAGGACAAGTAGTGTACAGGTAGTATGACGGGGGACCATAGTAAGTAGGACCAAATTTTGTTAGTAAAACCAGGGATATATATAGTTTTTTTAGTGTACCGTAGGTCCTATTCGCTATGGTCCCCCGTAATAGCAGCTTCTGTGCGTGTTGTCTTCGCGTTGAACGGTTCTTCCTGCCCAACCACATCAGTACACCCAGTCTCCGTCCTGGTCTCCGTATCCCAAGAGATACGCTAGTAAGGTGGCCACAGACTGCGAGACAGAGGTGGAAGAGAAATAAAAACGAAACGAGAATATTCGCAACCGGAGCGGGCAAAGCGAGTGAGACGCCATCGTGCCGGTACGAGATCACAGGGAACACAGGCAGCCAGACCAGAAAAATAAGAACAACAAAAATACAACGAAAGAAACGGCGGCAGTAAGTATACCGTGCCCGAGTGGTCGAGGCAATGGATCGGAAACCCTTTGTGACAGGTTCGGGTCCTGCCGACGACGCCACTTGTTAAGATCAGAGGTCGGGACAATTTTTTTTCCCTCGACAGGTTTGCCTGTTTCAGTCGGTACTCGTCGGTGCTCACGTGTGTTGTTTGCTCAGAGATAGAAGAAGAGCAGCTTTGTTCCTTTCGTGCACGCGGAGACTGAGAGCCAAGCGTTGTGCCTCGCCGGGAAAACAAAACCCCTGGTTTTGCATGTACGATACGCCTCCCAAGTACTACAAAGACGATCCCAATACTTTTGAAGAACCCAGGTAATCACCGGTCTTTCAGCCTCATTCAAGGCGGCAGTATCATGACACAGGAACGTTTTTTATACTATTACGGGGGTACATAGTTAATAGGACCTATGGTATACATAAAACCTACCAGGTATATATTTACCTTTTTTTACTAACAAAATTTGGTCCTGTTAACTATGGACCCCCGTATTAGCTTTAAATCAAAACGGTGTCCTATGTTTAGGCAGAGCGTGGTAACATATCACTCGCAAGAAAAGACACATCTCGGACGAGTTTCAGAGCCGACATCCTTCCATATCATTGGTGGTGGTGGTGGTGGGGGGGGGGGGGGGGGGGGGGGGGGGGGGGGGGGGGGGGGGGGGGGGGGGGGGGGGGGGGGGGGGGGGGGGGGGGGGGGGGGGGGGTCCACACGACTGTTCTGTGGAAAATATTAATTTTTTTCCGTAGACAAGACGCGTTCGCTGCTTGTGGTATGTACCTGGTAGGCGTTTACGCTCTCCCCGGCTTTCGAGAAAACCAGGGTTTGAAATTGGCCCGAGGGGCAGCAGTATCGTTACAGCGTTGGCCACTGGGCGGAAAGGTAAGGAACGCTTCGCGATGATTATTTTTTTGCAGTAGTTCGTTGATGTTGACGTTGATGTTGATGGCGTCGAAACGGTCTTCCTTGTATTGACGCCCAGTGTGGCCGCAGCAGTATGCGCTTGAATGTGCACGTGTGTGGTATGAGGTATACACCTCGACGAACACCTGCTGCTTTCTCTCTTGCTCACTCCGGACTGTGTTTATTCTGCTGTGTGCTACGGTGTACAGCTGTTGTGTACTATCCTTTCTTACTCACTCTCAATTGTATTTATACTGCTGTGCACTGCTGTGCACTGCTGTGCACTGCTGTGTACTGCTGTGTACTGCTGTGTACTGTTGCGTACTGTCGTGTACTATTGTGTACTGCGTACTGTTGCTGCTGCTGCTGCTGCTGCTGCGCTGCTGCTGCTGCTGCTGCTGCTGGTGCTGGTGGTGGTGGTGCTGCCTGTTGTGTATACGCCGGCAAAATTTACACGTCACGGGACAGCTTTCGCGGACCTTGACTGCGCGCCGCGCGATGTTTGTATATATAACCCCTGTTCTGGCAGGCTCTTCTGGGAGACTAGACCCAGCTTTCATGAGGGGATCCTAGGCAGACATGGATCGACAAAACTAACGATTCCGTCATGGAAAGTCTGAACGGAACCCGCTGGATAGGATCTCCGACCCACCTCTTAGTGTCACAGCAGTGCTCACACCTCGGTTGGTGATATATGTAACGTGGGCCGAAAATATATATTTTGGCGCTGGTCTGTAGAAGACAGACAACAACAAAAAATCTCGGAACCGTCTCCGATGGCAAGAAATAGACCGTTTTTCGGGTTAAGACGTCGATCGACAAACCCAACGACTGCGCCTCGAATTCTGAACGGAGCGCGCTGGTAAAAGGGGCTCCGACCCACGATAGTGTTAGAGGGCTCACACCTCGGTCGGTGATATTTTGGCGTGGGTGGGCCAGGCGTCTACTAAAAACATACTTGGCAGCTGGTGTGTAGAAAACAGACGACAAATGAACTCTCGATTCCTCTCCGTTGGCCCAAAACAGAACTTTTTGAATGTTTTGATGAAGAGCGTAGGACGCCGCGTCCAACCTCTCTCGCCCAATAGACCACGGGTTCCCATGATACCTTCGAGGCTATCATTTGCACTCATTGGCCTTGCCCGGTACGAAGCTCGTTAACCGTGGGTGGATCATATGTCGAGATCGAAGGGCAATCGTCGCGTGACCGCGGGTGCGCGAGCTGCGAGCCGTGTCTGTCTTTTTGTTGTGTGTGTGCGGCGTGATGTCGCGGGGTTCGCGTGGTTCGCGTTAATACAGCGATTTGATTGGGTGATGGCTCCGGTCGTTCGCGTTGTTTCAGCCATTGATTGGAAGATAGCTGGCGTCAACTGCACCCCGTGGTATGTTAGACTTGCCGTGTCACGCCCTGCTGTAGTTTTACTGCAAGTGTACTGCACACAAAACGGCGGGGATTATCGCGGTTCGTATCTCAATTCTCCATCTCATCTCGATATTCGTACAACTGGTTGCGGGGTAACAGTCCTATTGCGGAGGAATACAGCAGTAATCGGAAGCAAATGTGGTGTGTTAACATACGGGTATACCTATGTGTTTTTTATTTTTTTATTTTTTTTGTCTCAAAAAAGTGGGTTCTGATTATACCCCCGTAATTGCTGGCGGTGGGGGGGGACTGGCACCAGGTACTATTACGGGGGACCATAGTAAATAGGACCAAATATTGTTAGTAAAAGTAAATAAATATAGATAGGTTTTTGTGTGTACCGTAGGTCCTATTTACTACGGCCCCCCGTAACAGTGTACGTTTTGACACTGGTTAAAACGAGCGTACGGGACGTTCTGAGTGTGTACCGTATTCGTATCGTACGGCTTTTGTTCTATCTTGAGTACGCTGTGTCACGAAATGTGTTCGTATGATAAAATCACGCGCACCCAAGACCGTCCGTGTACAGTTTACTCTGGTACGTACGTCACGGTTTTTTTTTTGGCGTGGTCATTTCCCCAACGTTTGCTACGCCAGGGGGCTTATAGCTGCTGCCGTCTCCTTTTTCGTTTTTCTTGATTGCATCGCATTATTCATTATCTTGATGCCGTTCCTTTTGTTTTTCGCTCGTGCGAGTCGCATTATAACCCAGATCCGGGGGGGGGGGGGGGGGGGGGGGGGGGGGGGGGTCACATAGCAGGCTCTTTTCCCCCTTTTCCCCAACACGTGCGGTTTGTGCCGCGTCCATTTTTGCGCGCAAGCACACTTGAGTAATTTCTTCCCTCGTCGACTCACGTGGAATTGCGCGTATGTACCTGACCCATTGTGTGTATTGTTACCTACTATACCTTTAACCGTAGCTGCTTTACATAAGTACCCCAAAAAGTGATGATGTCTTTAAACCGGTAGCTCGTGCCTTTGATTACGCGCTCCGCCCTTTTTTAATCTCGACGGCGCTCATAAGGGCGCGATTCCGTGTACCACTGCGCCAGGCAGGCGTACACATCATGACCGTTTTGTCTTCGTATTATCGCCTAAAATGTCCCTAGATTTCCGCCGAAAAGCAGTATATTAGCTTTTTTCATGACGTTACAGAACCAAAACTGAGGGGAATAAATAAATATTTTTTTTGCCGATATATTATCTATGAATTGGAAACATCTCACCGTGCACTATTTCTAGCGCCTTTTGCTGCGCTCACGCGCGCGCGCTCGGCCCTGCGTGCTCTCGACGCCGCCGTACAAACGGTTCTGATTGCGCATGAAAGCGCTCTTTCGTCTGCGGCTTCTTGTATGACACGTGTTTAGAACGGCCCCTACAACGACCAAAAACTGCTGTGTAAATAGACACGTAACGATACCGAGATAGATGCAAAAAAATGTCTCATGATGAAACTCGTCCCTTTTTGTGTAAATCTCGACGCTGCCCTACTCTTCAGAGCGGTGTTCAGAGAAGAGCGCTTTCGCGTGTAGCTTCTTTGATGACCACATTTTTTTTTTCACCAACTTTTAAGTTTTTTTTTTTGACCAAAACTACTGCCGAAAAATCAAACACCGATTTATGTATGAAAACGTCTAACCGCGCATGCGTGTGCCTTCGTTCACGCGCTCCGCCCCCCCCTTTTTTTTTTTTTTTTTTTTTTTTTTTTGCCCCCGAGCGATTTGCCGCTCTGTCTGTAGGTAGGAATAGTCAGA
Organism: Macrocystis pyrifera; assembly: GCA_031763025.1. Taxonomy (NCBI): domain Eukaryota; class Phaeophyceae; order Laminariales; family Laminariaceae; genus Macrocystis; species Macrocystis pyrifera. The sequence continues at coordinate 1,291,907 of JASSKH010000001.1, forward strand.
AAAGAGCGTTTTTTTTAATTCGCGCAGCCTCTTTTTACGCCGTGCTTGTTCGCATTCAGCACGGTGGGCTGGCACGGCATTGCGTTGTTGTCGTATTTTATCGCCTTTCTGCACACTACCGACGTTGAATCATCTCCGCTGTGGCGTGCGTGGTTTTGTGGCCGCGAAGCTTCGTGTATCTCTCTGCTATTACGGGGGACCATAGTAAACAGGACCCCAAATATTGTTGGTAAAAATACCTAAATATATAAGTTTTTATGTATGCCATAGGTCCTGTTAACTATGGACCCCCGTAATAGTAGCGGGATAAATAATCAGCACGGACACGCTGGCTGTGCTGGATGGTCGACGGGTAGAAAATAGCCGTTTCAGCACCGACACAAAGCACGTGCGGGCGCTTTGCCTTTTGCAAATACTAAAAATAACTCGCATTATGTGTATATATGTTTTGACGCGTTCACAAACCGTAGTCAACTGCTGCAAGTAAAAAACGCCGAAAATTCGAATGAGCTGTAACCGGGTCCTCGCGCCTTTGCGTACACGCTCCGCCTCCCCTCTCCCTGCCCCCCCCCCCCCCCCCCCCCCCCCCCCCCCCCCCCCCCCCCCCCCCCCCCCCCCCTCCTTAACTGACGCCGCTCTGCTACTACTACTCAGAGAAAAAACGCGCTTAACCTCTCCGGAGAGGATCGAGAGCGCGGAAGCCTTCCCGTCGAGCAACTTCGGCGAACAAGCAAGCAAAAGGCATAACCGGAAAAAAAAAAAGAAACCGGGGCGGGTGGGGCTTGCTCGAGTGATTCGGCTGACTTGAACGTTTTCGGCAAAAGCGCCAGCCATGGATCCCGCCACAGCGGCGGACGACCACGATAACGGCGCTGGCCACCCCTCGACGGCCGGAGCAGCCGAGAAACATGTATCGGGAACAACAACGTCATCACCATCATCACCACCATCAGCGGCGCCAATAGAAACGGTCGGGGAGTCTGTGGCCGTTGCGGCGCCAACAGCAGAGCGGTCTGGAGACAGCAACGGAAACGCCAAACCCGTCGCCACCACGAACAACGCTAGTCTCAACGGTAACGGCGACGGTAGTATAAACGGCGATGGCAGCGGTAACGGGAATGCCAACGGTCTTGTCAACGGTAATGCGAACGGTAGCGGTGATGGCGACGGTGGCGACGGGGGCAAAAAAGGTATGGATATGGATGTGGATATGGATATGGATAATGTTAAAGACGTGGATATGGACAAGGAGGAGGAGAAGAAGAAGAAAGAGGAGAAAGGGGAGACCGCCAAAAGCGTGAGCACCCTGAAGCTGCTGTTCAAGTACGCCAAGCCGCTGGAGATGCTGTACATGTTTCTCGGTACCTGCTCCGCGGTGATATGCGGGTGAGCCACACGCGCTACTGTTTTGTAGAGCGGCAGCATTGTCATTGGCTTTTCGCACCGACCACAACACCATGGGGTGTGCTACGTGTCGTTGTTGTCGTTCGATGTACTATGACGGGGGGGCATAGTTAACAGGACCTACGGTACACACAAAAACCTATATATTTACCTATTTTTACCAACAATATTTGGTCCTGTTTACTATGGACCCCCGTAATAAGATGCCGGGAAAAAAGCGGTTGACTTCGCCCAGAGGTGCGATGGAATCGTTCGATGCGATCGATTTTTTTTTTTTTCGGGGCCTCGGTGTTCTGTTTCGGGACAACAACAGCAGTAGAAAAGTGAGACATGTTTTTTGTTGTGATTGTTGTTGTTTTTTTTTTTTTCATGCCTATTCGAACATTCTGTTTTCGCAAAAGACTCTCTCAACAAGATTATCCGAGAACGACGCTTTGTTTTTTTTTTTTTTTTTTTCGCAAAACTTTCCCGCGTCCGGGATAAAAATCGATCGCGCGCTGAACAACAAAAAAAAAACGCGCCCCCCTGTGCGACGTGAGCGCGCTCCTTACCACTCTGGCCGTGAATGTGAGGAGCGTTTCGACACCAATACGAAGACGAAGCAGTCCTTATATTTCCGACCAGAGTGCTTTGTGTGTCTTTTTCCTTTTTTTTTTTGAGAATGGATGCGTTTCTACAGCAGTAGACTTGAGAATGTAATTTCTAGCTCAAGTATACGCGTCAATTTTTCTTCCTCTGGTATTATTTTTCCCTGTACGTCGTACATATGAGTAGTACCTGATGAATAACGTACGGGTAAAAAACTTCTCCGTGTGCGTACGTTCGTGAAATATCTCCCTCGGTGGAGCTCGCTTTCTTAATTTTTTCAGGTACGTGTACTATCTCTTTTGGCGGAGCTAGCTCTCTTAATTAAGTTTCTTATCGTGCACGTGTAAACATCTCTTTTGTTGGAGTTTGCTTTCTTGCTGTCTTGTGCACGAGGTTTCCAACAGGGTTCTCGTGCTCCGTCTATACGCGGGTTAAGAAAGAGCGCATTTTTATTGATTTTATTTTGGGAGTTGGTAATAATAGTATCTCTATTAAGATCGTTTACAAGCAGATACGTTTGACCTTTTTTTTTTTTTTTTCCGTACTTGGTTCCATTCATTACTGCTGCAGACATATTTTGGGACGCAGGTACGACGGCCTGAAGAAGCAACTTAGCGGCAGTACTTACTATACAAGTGCCGTCTTGAATACCCTTCGAGTAGCAGTCCCGCTTGGGGGGGGGGACGAACTACTGCTGTAGTCGCAGCAGCATTTGAGTTGTTGAGTCCCCAAAGCGGGACTTGCAGTCCTACTACGTATAAAAGGGTCAACATCCTTCCACCCATGCGGATAGATGATGCAGATCATACAGATCAATCCCAGTTCGTGATCTAGATCTTTTCAAGGCAGACACACATATATATATATATATATATTCCTGATATTCTGTATGACCTGTATGACCTAGCTCACGTGACCGGGTGGGAGCCGTAGATGTTACGGGTGGCACCCACTACTATTACGGGGGACCACAGTAAATAGGACCAAATGTCGTTAGTAAAAATAGCGAAATATATAGGTTTTTGTGTTTACCGTGGGTCCTGTTTAATAGGGTCCCCCCGCAATAGCAGTCAGAAAAAAATATGCTTGGTAAAAATACTAGAATATATACTGGTAGGTTTTTGTGTATAGGTGGTGAGTCCTGATCGCTATGGTCCCCCCATATAGTAGTCCGCAAGACCTGCCACACCTGTGTCTCCTGGGGTTGCGTTTGCGCTCTCTCGTACCTGCGCTGTACCTCATTACGGCAGATGATCTGCTGCAGATGATCCAGATGATCTATCCGATCTGCAGTAGATCGTGATTTGTCCGCGCAGCGTGTTCAACCTTCTACTCATTAATATTACGAGTAGTAGTGGGAAAGAACGCGCAACATCATCAATGGAAGGAAACCACGTGATGTTTTTATTTTCCGACATATAGGCGCACCCACTCCTTGAGATCTTGTGTTCCTCATACATTCTACGGACTGCTCTGCTTTCTGCGTTAAGCCATGTACAACCCGTAGTATACGCGCGGTGGAGGTATCACTAGTGCACTAGTACATAGTTTCACACACAGCCTGCAAATGTGAGTTTCGACCAAATCCTCCATCTCACAGCTGTTGTTTTTTTGTTTTGTAAATATCACGGCGGGGCGGGGGGGGGGGGTGTACTCGATGGATGTCGTCATGCATGGCCGTAGTCGTATGACCATAGACCCTCGCATCCCTACAATGCCGGGACGGAGCACGTCGGGCTTTCACCGACCAGGCAGACATTGCTTGCTTGCACCAAGCGCGAAGCGAAACGTGTGGTGTTGGGCGAGTCGCGTGAAGGGTGAGCTGGCTGCATCCTACTCAGAACCGCTCGCGAGGGGGACTTGCATATGGATGACAGCAGTGTAAATGGGTCGATCCCGATTTTATTATCCCTACTTTTTTACGTAGCGCCCCCCCCCCCCCCCCCCCCGGGAGTGAGCCTCAGGTTTTATTTTGTTGTTTCTCATTTCGTGGGCCCATCTATACTGTATACTACTTGTACTACTACTACTACTACTACTACTACTACTATTACTACTACTACTACTACTACTACTACTACTACTACTACTACTACTACTACTACTACTACTACTACTACTACTACTACTACTACTACTACTACTACTACTACTACTACTACTACTACTACTACTACTACTACTCTTACCACTACTACTACTACTACTACTACTACTACTGTACTACTACTACTGTACTACTACTACTGTACTACTACTACTACTATTACGGGGGTCCATAGTTAATAGGACCTATGGTACATACAAAACCCTATATATTTACCTATTTTTACTAACAAAATTTGGTCCCATTAACTATGGACCCCCGTAATACTACTACTACTACTACTACTACTACTACTACTACTACTACTACTACTACTACTACTACTACTACTGCTACTACTACTGCTACTACTACTAAAACTACTACTACTACTACTACTACTACTACTACTACTACTACTACTACTACTACTACTACTACTACTGTAGTGGAGTTTTTTCGACCCGTTTTTTCCCTCTTCTATCACGCAAGGGCTTTATTGTTAACAGTAAGTTATTAGGGTCATTTACGTACCATACCCCCTGGTATATATTTGTGTTTCGCCTTTTTGTTTGTTTCGTTTTTCGAGCCCTGTTCGTTGTACTGCTGTTCATTGCAACTGCTGTTGTTGTACATACCTGGCAGGGTGGGGGACTGGGTGGGGTGAGCTGGCCTTTTATTCTATACATATTGTACCAGGTACCTGGTATAACATATTTTAATGTACAATCGGTCCGATTATTTTGGGACACATGTCGATAGTAGTTGATTTCTTCTTGAGTCTTACCCATGTTACGGTGGGCCATAGTAAAGAGGACCTATGGTACACACCAAAACCTTTATATTATTTCCCTATTTTTTACCAACAATATTTGGTCCTATTTATACTGTAATCCCCCGTGATAGTGTAATTCTCATGTTTTTCGACGAACAAGTCGGGGTAAGTAGATAATCGTATCTTACGTGTCCATTCTTATTTTCGTGTTCTTTTCGTTTTTCATTTATTTTCGGGAGCGGCGGGGGGGGGGGGGGGGGGGCGGGGGGGGGGGGGGTCGATCTCTTGTTCATTCTCCAAATTCGTTCTCATTCTTCATCATTATTGTTGTTGCTGATTATTTTTATTTTTTCTATTGGAGCTATGAATCATCGTTCGATGTTACTGCTGCGTTTACCATCCATCCTACGTACCATGTGCGCCACGAGCACTCGACGTTGATAAACTCAAAACAGCATGTTTTTTTCTTGCCGTGTTTTTATGGTTTCTCGCGCGACTGGCTTCACAGCTTCGGACAGCAGTATGTATTACTACTGCAGCAGTACACCCCTTTTTAAAAATGATACCACCACCAGGTATAAACAAGCCCCAAACGAGCATTATGTTTCCGGACAGCGTGCGTGTGTGTGTGTGTGTGTTTGTTTTTTTTTAACGATTTGGCCTCGCTTCGATAAAAAATAGGTTGAAGTCTGAGCACCCCCGATCAAACTCCCTCATCATTTCTCATGCCCCTTTAGGACCGCGGTCAGTGGCACTAATATCACGGGGGTCCATAGTAAATAGCACCTATGGTACACATAAAAACCTACCAGGTATATATTTACCTATTTTTGATCACGATATCTGGTACTGTTAACTATGGACCCCCGTGATAGTAAGTAGCTTGCCCCCCCCGAGACGGGACTGCAGCCTTGCAAGGGCTCAAGCAGTCTATTAATATTAACAGTCTATTCAAAAATATAGGCGACATGTCTACGTATCTATACATATTTATAAATTTTTACCACGGGTATGTAATTTTTTTTAAGAAAACTACAAATTGTACGTAAGGAAACGACAGCAGCAGTAGCAGTACTCGACTAATTTCCTCCTGTATACACTGCTGTATGTATGTATGTATGTATGTATGTGTGTGCATGCATGTGTGTATGTATGTATGTATGTATGTATGTATGTATGTTTTTTTTTTTTTTTTTTTTTTATCCGTCACTTTTACTTCCCAGCCCACACGTAGGAGGTTTTACCCTCGACGATCTTCTGGACAAGCCGTGGTCGCAGGTGTCGTCCCTTCTCCCCCCCGGTACGTGCCTTTATTTTTTGTCGCGCATAGGGTTCAGCATTCCCACTGCTCGTCGATTTTCATCGAATGTAGCCAACTCACGCTTTCGCGCTTTCCGCTAATAGTCAATTTTTTATGCGAGAAAAGTCCCTATGAGCATGCACTCGGTGAGACTTGAACCCACGAAATTGATCTTGACAGGCACGCGGACCACCTACCAAGCCACCAGGGACGCCGTGGTTTGTAAGGAGCGTTGGGATAGAAATATATCCGGTATCTGGTATCATCCCACCAGTTCTGTCCGACGTGTGAACTATTCTCCCGCCTTGAACTAAACTACTGACTGCTGTACCAAATCAAATCACCGTTGGTGGGGTCGCTGTTGGGAACAGAGTATGATACTGCTGTAGTATTAGTGGCGAGTAGGGGCACATTTATTTTGCGGCACCCCCAAACAAGGGTTGAACTTCACACGAGCTTGAGTGTGTGTGTGTGTGTTCTCCACATTAAACCGTTCTTCTACTCGTCGACATCCAGCAAGCCCAGTGTCCGTGTACCACCAAATATCTATTTCGGGGGTCCACAGTTAATAGGACCTATGGTGTACATAAAAACCTATATATTTACCTGTTTTTACTAACAAAATTTGGTCCCGTTAACTATGGACCCCCGTAATAGAACTAAAAGCAGTATTAACACGTGGTACTGACTATGGAGGACAGGGTACGTAGATACCGTCAAGGCACCACCCTCCATGCAGTTAGTACCAGGTAGAAGATTTATTTCCCTGCTGTGCTGCGTCAACAATATTTTGGGCCCCCAAACGGTGCTGCGGTCTACGAACAGAATAGGAGAGGGGTTAGAAAACCTACCGTACGTGCCCGTAACACCCCCTACTGATGATTACCACCGTGTCCCCAGATATAACAACCGTTTTGATTGAACATTTATGCACAGACGGTGCTTATTTTTCGGGGGAGAGTGGTATTGATTAGCCCGAAGGAAGGTGAAATGCAGTATTGCAGAGCTTACCACCTTGTTCGGTAAAATGGTTGTAACGCGCTGACTCTGATGTGTACGAGAACAAAGGGAAAGTGACTTCGTATTTTTTTTTTTTTTTTTTTGGTCACCAATGATTGATTGGGTCTGCGGCTCGTATGCACAAACAGACAGTGGGCGCACAACCGTTTCTCGAGTACCTGGCAAGCGGTAAGCCCCCCTATATACGTACGAATAACCGTGCTGGGTTTGCTTTCCAGAAGTTTTCCGCGGAAGTTTTCCCTCATATTTTTCCCAGATTTTTCCCAGAATTGACCTACAGGAGGAGCAATGACGGACGTTGATGTTGCTTGTTGTTTTGACCCCCGCTTTAGCTGGTCATATCTCATACCACCGACCAGAGGGGGCATGTACGAGCATCCCCGAATTTAGTCACAGGCCACAAAAACGTAATATTGATACCACCCGGTACTGACTGCTGTATTTTGTTGTACTTACTGACTTGTCTTCAGTCCTCGGTATTTTTGTCCTGTTTCGCTCTCAGAGGGAACGTTATTTATGGTTTTTTGTTGTACACCTGCTGCTGTAGTTGCTCTGCCGTATCATTGTGATAAATATACCTGCTACTCGTATACGTGCTCTGTTTTCTGTGATATAGGAGGGCATTACAGCAACCGCAAGTACGAGTATGTACGTTGATATGTATGTATTCTTGTTTTTTTCGGATTTTTTTTTTGCTTGCTTTCTTTTGGTGTTTACTGCTGTACTGGTATTAATAGTAGTCTTGCTTCTTGTGCTTGTGTACAAACGCAATTAATTGAGTATTCATGCAAGGACCGACGGCAGCTTTTTTTTGTTTTGTGACAGCAGTATCCACCCACATAGAGTCGGTGACTCCGCTGTGGGTGTTGGTGGGAGATGGTGTTGGTGGTGGTCGTGATGACGACTGCGTTGGTGGTATCGGTTCTGGTGTTGGTGATGATGTCCGTCCTGGTGCTGGTGGTGTCGGGTTTTGCACCTCGGTGTGGGTGGTGCGTGTGGCATTGGTGTTGGTGTTGGTGTTGGTTTTATTCATAGTGTTACGGGGGGCCATAGTAAACAGGACCAAATGTCGGTAGTAAAAGTAGGGAAATATATAGGTTTTTGTCTGTACCGTAGGTCCTGTTTACTATGATCCCCCGTAATAGCTATAATAGCGATTTCTTGTATTACGGGAGGCCATAGTAAGTAGGACCAAATATTGTTGGTAAAAATAGGTAAATTTATAGGTTTTTATGTATACCGTAGGTTCTATTAACTATGGACCCCCGTAATATTAATAGTGATTTGTTGTCCTTTTGGTCGTAGACGGGGTACTACTGTTCTCTGTTCTCTGTGGGCACCATTACTCTCGTATCGTTCATGGCGTTGACCTCCTAAACATACCGGTGAAAAATACAAAAATACGGCCGGGCGAATACGCGTTTTCTTTACGCTGCTGCACGAGGAGTATTGCTATATTACGGTGGACCGTAGTAAATAGGACCTGCGGTACACTCAAAAAACTATATAAATCCCTATTTTTGCCAACAATACTCGGTCCTATTTACTATGTATGGCCCCCCGTAATAGTTGAAAGTAGAAACAGGAGGAGCGATTCGCGTTTCCTTTCGCACTCCAATGAACCTCCACAGAAAAAGACAAACTCGAAAGTACATAGATACCATGGTACCTGGTATTTCGTGCGCGTTGTAGGCATAATAACACCTGACCGTTTTCGTTTATACAAATTCCTGTTCTGGTCTTGTTGACCTAGAGGTCCAATTCAGCAGAGACGCCGTTACGGGGGGCCATAGTAACTAGGACCTACGGTACACACAAATACCTATATATTTACCTATGGTTACCCACAATATTTGGTCCTACTTACTATGGTTCCCCGTAATAGGACCTACGGTACTCACAAAAACCTATATATTTACCTATTTTTACTATTAATATTAATGACAAACAGTGTTTGATCCTTTTTTACTATGGCCCCCCGTAATACAATAGCGATTTGTGCTTGTTAGGAACGCAGGATCTCGTTCTTTTGCGCTGGGGAAGACAATAAAAACATGGAATATATACATATATATATAATATTATTCCTATGGAATATACAAGTGGGTATATATTTATATATGATTCATCTATGCAGATATGGGAGTTTGGCTACCTCGACCCTTTTACTACCGCAGTGGCCAGAAACTTATGTCTGAGTATAATTCCAAGTAATTTGTCTCCATAAGGGGACTGCAGTACTAGAGGGGTTGATACCAGGTACCGTACTGTATGCACTAAAAATGCCTTCCCAGGGTTTGCACGTAAAGCTCCTCCTTGGATGAACTGATACTGGTTTCGGTGAGGGCCTCCCCGAAGCCCCCACCCACCCCACCTCCTCCCTCTCACCCCGCCTCCGTCCCCCCACGCACGTCCCGTTCCCTCCCTCCAAACCCAACAACACCCACCTCCCACCCGCCATCTCTCCCCGCAACCCTTTTCTCGCCCTCCCCCCTTCCACCCTCCCGCCCGTACACCCCGTCCGACACCGCCCCCGGCCCGCTCCTCTCTTGTCTTTTTTTTTTTCGAAACATACAAACAAAAATGACCAACCCTTCACAAAAAAAAACGAAAACCACAAAATGCAACGAAAACACACGAAAAAAAAAACTTCAACAAAAACACACACACACTAAAACTAAACTTGAAAACAACCAGACACACAACACGAACGAAAAAAAAAAACACGCAACAAAAAACTAACAACCGAAAAAATATATATACCTGGTATAAACTTTCTCAGGTTGACGGTGCCCAACTTTATCATGGTATTCGGCGATGTGATGGACGGGCTTAACGGCGAAGACATTCTGGACGCGGTGTCCCGTCTGTCGGGGGTCTTTGCCGGCACGGGCGCGGTGGCCTTCGTCGCCGGGCTTTTGATGGTGAGAGGAAGGCAGGATGCGATCATAGGGACAATGGACGGGGGGGGGGAGAGGGGGGGGGTGGGTGGGGGGGGGGGGGGGGGGTGGGGGGGGGCGGGGGGGGGTACTCGTTATCATGCATGACCGTAGTCGTAGTCGTATGACCATAGACCTTGGCATCCCTACAATGCCGTGACGAGCACGTCGGGTTTTTCACCGACCAGGCAGGCATTGCGTGCACCGAGCGCGAAGCGAAACGTGTGGTGTTGGGCGAGTCGCATGAAGGGTGAGCTAGCTGCATCCTACTAAGAACCGCTTTAGAGGCGGATTTTGTTGCGTACGATGACAGAATCAGGGAATTGATTTTATTTCTGGTGTGGCCACTTCCAGAGACAGCAATGTGGGCTTACTAACGTAACTGCCTGGTGGGTGCCTCACCGTATACACACTACGTGATACGATCATCTCCCCCTTTTGCGGAGCTAAAGGTCTCTCTCCCCGCTCCACGCACGAAAAATAATCTAGCTTGACCGCCAGCCGCGGTAACCGCCAAATTAAAAGCGAAAATAAAACGGTACCCTGGCTGTCTAGCTCACGCAGTGAGAGGCGTGTTTTTACAGCAGTGTCGTCGCCTACCGACGACAATCCAACCTAGATATATACCACGCATATAATATAGGGGGGGGGGGGGGGGGGGGGGGGGGGGGGGGGGGGGGGGGGTATGGTACCTCCTACGCATTCTGAGGCTCCATTCTCACTTGATTATATAGCATTGGAGCTCTCTACCTCACTCAAAAACTGACGAAACATGAAGTCGAAACGAACACAAATGACCTAAGAGCCCATCTTGACGGGGGAACACTAAATTTCGTTCAATCAGATGCAAATTTTGAATTGGAAAAAAAAAAAATCAAGTCAAGTTGAAAGAACCGAAAGTCCTCATCGACAAGATGGGCCCTTGAATTAAATTAGGAAAAAAAAAAAATGCAAGTCGAATTGAAAGAACCGAAAGTCCTCATCGATAAAAGATGGGCCCTAAGGCCTATATATCTCGTGCTATCTTCAGCAGTAGGTTTTCACAACGAATACGAACGATAGCACCGTAAAAAAAAACACTGCTGTGAATAATGAGATCCCCAAGATTGATCGCGTCGGGTGTTCAGCTCTGCAGTGTCCCTACGCAAAAGGAGCTCCGTCAGCCAGAAATGATTTCTGGCCAGAAAGTGCTCTACTAGGCGGAAATGGAAGCGCCACAATAAATGGCACCTACGGTGCACACAAAAAACCTATATGTTCACCTATTTTTACTGACAAAATTTGGTCCCATTTACTATGCTCCCCCCCCGTATTAATATTAGACGCGTTCTACGGTAGAGGCAGCACATTTCCGCTATTTTTTTTTCCGTCTGAAATACGCGGTCCCTTAACCCAAAATCGTCGGAATGTCGATCTTGTGTCGAAAAATGACGTTTTTGTATGCTTGGGCCATGCCTGGTATGAGATTTTTTCCGTCGGGATGCTATTATATTTTTGCTGAAGTCAGTTTTCGGCTGAGGAGCCTCTTAAAATTCAGCGCGAACCTCTATCGTAGAACGGCTCATTATATCACGGGGGTCCATAGTTAATGGGACCCCAATTTTATTAGTAAAAATAGGTAAATATACCGGTTTTTATGTATACCATAGGTCCTATTAAGTATGGACCCCCGTGATAGTAAGTTATCAATATGAAGACCAAGCGCTCTATATATATTTACGCCTGTCACAACGCAAGTCGTGACGATCAAAAAGGGTGGGGGGGGGGGGGGGGGGGGGGGAGTTGGAGGGGAGAGAAAAGGGGCTTATTGGCGGGGAAGGGGGGAGCTTCTTTTTTTTTTTTTTTTTTCTTTCCGGCCAAAAATCCTGTATTGAGTAGGTGATGGTAGGGTAGGGTAGGGTGGGGTCTTTTTTTTTACGCCATGGTACTGGAAACGCAAGGGGACCGCACGACATTTCCTGAATTCCATGGTGATAATGCTCTACCAGGTATTGATAGAAGTTATTTGATAATAATTTTTAGAAGGCGGAGTCGTCAAAAGCTTTCCCCCCAAAATCTCTCGGTTTTGTTTCCCAAAAAATCAAACTCCTCCTGCTGTACGTGCGTAGTTCCTGATTTTTTCAAAATTGAAGTTCCGTTTTTTTTTTTTTTCCCCCCCAAAAATCGCGTGTTTTCTGCCCTCCCCCCCCCCCCCCCCCACCCGTCCCTCCATCTCGGAAGAGATGCGTCCATGGTTAAATGACTAAGGCAGGCGACAAATGATACCCCCCCCTCCCTGCTGCCCGAACCCGCCCCCGGCCTCCCTCTTGTTTTTTTTTTTCAGGTGGTGTTTTGGAACAACGCTGGAGAGGAGATATCTCTCCGCGTCAAGCAGATGTATGTCAGGGCCATCCTCAAACAGGTGGGTGGAGACGGTTTTGACATTTCGTGGCCGTTTTGATTAATTACTGTTTGATGATATATATACGAAGTAGTTATGTTTTGTGATATCTATATCTAAATGTAAATTTTATTTTGAAGATTTTGACTTTTTTTTTTAATGGGTTTAGTTTTATTAAATAGACCGTTCGTCTTAATGCGCCCCCATCGATAGCTACAATAGCTGGTGATGAGTCAGTGCTCATTTTTTTTTTATTTTTTTTATAGTTGTGATTCTGCTTTTGCCCGCAACCCAGGCCTGTGTGAACCCTGGATCCCATCGTGGGGGCGCGCGACGTTTGCGATCTTTGTATTCCGAGGAAATCGCGTGTGGTCCTGTTAATATTATACATGCTCTATATTTCGGTAAAATCAGTGGTCCCTCTACAGCAGTGCCGGTTGAGTGGTGTCGGCTGTCCGCTATTTGGAGCGCCTGTGAAACCGGCGAAGATGGGATTAATTTACCAGCGTGGCGGTGTGCGGAGGGATTAGTGCCGGTTCACGCTATATATAGTGCCGGTATTTGTTGCCTGGCGCATACTGCACCGGCACTATAACGGCAAGCGGCACTATTACGGGGGTCCATGGTTAACAGGACCTATGGTACATAAAAACCTATATATTTACCTATTTTAACTAACAATATTTGGTCCTGTTTACTATGGTCCCCCGTAATAGTGCTCTGTGTCTACGACGAACTTTTTGCACACGTCTGATAGGTTCTGCAACACTATAGATGGCCTGTATTGGTCCTGTGCTTGCCGGTCTTGTCCGCTGTGATGTTTTTGTTCGGTTGTGCAAGATCCGTTTTGAGATGTTGATGTATCGCGCACAGACAAGACCTCTCTCTCAAAAGCATGCGCGCAAGAGCCTGGTCATACACGTACCCCCCGACCCGGCCATCAAGCGTGATATATAGGTTTGTTCGGATGATTTGGATCAGTGATCTGTCTTCCTCGAACATGTAGATCATGTAAGGAGGGTCTGACCTGATCTGGTCTGAACTGGTCTGATCTGGTCTGATCTGTGGGATGCGTGGCAGTGCGGGGAGTTGGAACCGGCGGCGTCGCGGGTTCATCTGCTCATGCAGTCCAGAAGCGAATTAGCAAATTAGCGATGACCCCCTCTCTCCCCCCCCCCGCTCGCTCCGTCTCGAAAGGGATGCGTGGTCAATGGTCAAATGACTGAGTCAAGCAACAAATGAATACGCCCCCCCCCCCCCCCCCCCTCCCCAAGCAATGTCTGCCTTTGTCGGTGAAAACCCGACGTGCTCCGTCCGGCCTTGTAGAGATGCGAGGGTTTATGGTCATACGACCTCGGCCATGCATGATATCGAGAACCCCCCCCCCCCCCCCCCCCCCCCCCCCCCCCCCCCCCCGCCCCCTTCCCGCCCCCTTTTCGTGAGTACAAAGCGTGATAGTTATAGACGCTATTTTTTCCAGGAAACAACTCGCGGTATTGTAAAATACGTACTATGATACTTTGTAAGCTGAGGAAGAGCTGTGTAGCCATCGAACAAGTAACCGGTCAGGTGAGAGCCGGCCAGGCCAGCCAAGGGCAAGCGAACACCGACCAGCCAACACGAGGGTATATACAATGTCTGTCCGCCGTGGATGTGTCTACGTGAAACAACTTTTTTCTCTCTCGGTTTTTTCGTTTTTATGCCTTAAGCTCACGAAGTGCCAGGCACTCGGGGGGGTGTTGGAGCGGTAGTTCACGCGGAGCATATATACCAGGTTGTGCGAGTTCTTTGTACAGCCGCCGCCCGATGTCGCAACGCCCCAACCCGCCCCACCCCACCCCACTCCACCCCACCCTACCCCACCTCACCCCACCCTACCCTACCCCACCCTACCCCATCCCACCCCACCCAACCCCACCCCCACCTCACCCCACCCCACCCTACCCCCATCCCACCCCTCCCCACCGCACCCGAAATTACCCTTTCCCCACACCTAACCCCACTCCACCCCACCCCACCCCACCCCACCCTGCTTTGCTCTGCTTTATTACCTGGTACCACGCCGCACCAGGATATCGGTTGGTTTGATGAACACCCCGCTGGCGAGCTGCCGAGCGCCGTGACTGCCGCCATGGCGAAGATTCAGGACGGCATAGGGCGCAAGGTGTGCATGTATATATATATTTTTTTTTATCTTTTCGTGTGATGCTGTTTTTGTTTTTGTGCCAGGCATGTGCTTCGTAGCCTTGGTACGTGCGAGCACCAGGGTTTTTGTTTTTGTGTCGTACCACGAGATATATATATATATATATATTATATAAGCGTAACGTTTCGAAGTCTGTAGGACAAGATGAGATGTACGTTTTCGTGACGACCGACGGGTTAACGCTTTTTTTTTTTTTTTTTTTTTTCACGGCTGGTTGTGGGCCCTACCGATGTTCGTATTTCGAGCGGAAAGCAACGGTGAGTGCCTTTTTTAGCTTTTTTTGACGTGCGCAGACGACACCGCCCGCTGCCGAGTAAAAGAAAAAAACTAGACTGGGTTTTTACTGCTTGTTGGGGTTTCAAATTTGATGTGCGTGTACACCTGGTAGTTTGCTTGTGTGGCACCGCGTTGTCGCTGCGTCTCGCTTGTAATTTCAGCAGTCTAGGCGTACAATACATCGAGCCTGCCCAACGGGGCTTTTGCGAGTAGGGGTCAAAATGGTGGGGAGAAAAAACAGAGCAGCATAGTTGTACGAGGCCACCACTATTACGGGGGGGCATAGCAAATAGGACTTAAGGTACACACAAAAACCTACCAGTATATATTTAGGTATTTTTACTAGCAATATTTGGTTCTGTTTACTATGGTCCCCCGTGATAACCCCTTTCG
Organism: Macrocystis pyrifera; assembly: GCA_031763025.1. Classification (NCBI taxonomy): domain Eukaryota; class Phaeophyceae; order Laminariales; family Laminariaceae; genus Macrocystis; species Macrocystis pyrifera. The sequence continues at coordinate 1,307,274 of JASSKH010000001.1, forward strand.
TCCGCCTTTCGTAGAGTAAAGCCTCGGAAAATGTACCAATAATACGAAGTGGAAGGAGGAGGAGGAGGAGTACGGTGCTCGTAGGAGGGTGATGTTCCGGGATGAGAGTCCCCTCGGCAACGGCTGGCTGGAGGCCTGCCTTTTCCACCCCAACGCTCACACGAATGAATTGGCAGAAATACATGAGTACATGAGTATTTGTTTGCATACTTTTGTTTCCTGATACCAGGCGCTGGGTGAATACGTTGTTTGTGTAGTGGTGTACTTCGAAGTACCGGTCTGATGGAACACGTAAAGTACACACTTCAATTCTACACTTCAATGTTCGGAGTATGTACGAACGTACCTCGGGTTCAAGTGTTGTGCCGGGTCGTATATCCGTTTTGTGTACCTTGTACCGCAGGTGATTTATATACATATATATATATACCTGGTATATCTATATGTCACCGCTGTTTAGTATTAATAGCAGTATCGGTAGTAGTGGTAAGATTATTTCAGTAGTAGCAGTAGCAGTAGTAGTAGTAGTAGTAGCAGCAGTAGTAGTAGTAGTAGTAGTAGTAGTAGTAGTAGGTAGTAGTAGTAGTAGTAGTAGTAGGTAGTAGTAGTAGTAGTAGTAGTAGTAGTAGTAGTAGTAGTAGTAGTAGTAGTAGTAGTAGTAGTAGTAGTAGTAGTAGTAGTAGTAGTAGTAGTGGTAGTAGTCTTGGCAGCGGTGGTAGTTTTAATTTTTTTTTTTTATCTATTGCCAGAGTGTGCGTGTTTAACAAACTTTACGAAAAATCTTTTTTTTTTGTTTTTGTTTTTCAATCGAATTCAACCGATTTCACAACCGATATGTATACTTCCCGCACTCGTACATACCCCTCCCCTCTTTTTTTTTGTTCTGGTGGGCAGGTTGAAGTTACACCCGACATGTATACATTAGTCGTCCCTATTTGATTCCGGTTTCGATACCAGCAAATTGAATTGCGGCAACCCGGCAACTACTCAGCGCACTGCCACCCTGGGCAATCGTGTGTGTGTCAAGCGATGGAACATGCACTATAGCAGGCGGTCGGCATTACTCAACCGGCACTGCAGAGGAGGGAGCAATACCGTACTCGTGTTCGTACCCCTCCCTCGATGCTCTTTTGTCTTGTCTTGTTTGCCGGACAGATCGCGGACACCGTGATGAACTTCACCGTCTTCCTGGCGACGTTCATCATCGCCTTCACCGTGCTGCCCAAGCTGGCGGCCGTCATGCTCGCCTGTGAGTTCATTCAGTCAGTCTCCTGGATTTTTATTTTTATTTTAATTTTTTATTTGTTTGTTGTGGTTTTTTCTGCGTTCGCCAATCCTCAACGATGTGCAACAGGAACGACGAGCTTGAATGTTAAAATCACTCCAAAAAAAACTCCCCGAAAAAAAAAAAAAAAAAAAAAGAAAGAACATCGACAGGGAAACCAAACAAAGAAACCTATTGGGCTAGGCTACAGGAGACTATTGGACCACAGTAGCCTATTGGACTAAAGTTCAATACTCATAAAATACGTTCCCCTAAAAGTAGAGGAGCAAAACCAACCAAAACGAACATGAATCCTTTCGCACGAAGGCTTAACTCTCATTCTGTACGTACCTTCTAACCCCTTCGTATGCTTATCCTCTTATATACCTGTGGTGTGTTTCTGGTGTCGTTTTTCGTTGTTTTTGTCACGTGGTGGCAATATATATATTTGAGTTTTTTTTGTTTGGTTTTGCTTGCTTCTTTTTTTTTGCTGTGCTTTTTTTTAATGAGTTGCTGTTGCTCTGACAGACCACTTCCAGTGAGGCAAAAAAAAAATAGAAAACGAAAACGAAGGCCATTGCCTGGGGGGAGAAGTTTAAGGACAAATCGCGTTTTTTTGTGCCCATTTTTCCCTCCAGGACCATGATTTTTCGATCCCTGGTCATACGACTACGGCCATGCATGATGTCGAGTACGCCCCCCCCCCCCCCCCCCCCCCCCCCCCCCCCCCCCCCCCCCCCCCCCCCCCCCCCCCCCCCCCCCCCCCCCCCTGCTTTATGAATTTCAGTATGTCTTACCAGTTTCGATGTTGCCCGTGTGTAAATACATCAATTGAACCACCCCCACCCAATCCCCCCCCCCCCCCACCCCCCCCCCCCCCCCCCCCCCCCCCCCCCCCCCCCCCCCCCCCCCCCCCCCCCACCGCTCGCCTCCCCAGGCTTTCCATTCATAGCCCTGTCGACGTTCGTGCTGGTGACCGTGGTTTCCAAGGCTACCGGGCAGGGGCGGACCACTACTCCAAGGCGGGAGGGGTGGCGAACGAGGTTATCGCGTCGGTGCGAACGGTGGCCTCGCTCACGGCGGAAGAGATCGAGTTCAAGAGGTATTCGTCTCACTTGAACGGCGCCGAGATCGCGGGTATTAAGGCTGGTGAGTGATTTTTCATTTTTTTCTTTCATTTTTTTTGGGGGGGGGGGGGGGGGGGGGGGGGTGGGAGGGGGGAGGTGGGCAGTGGGGAAGGGCGAGCTGGCCGGCTTTTGCCCGCGTTGTTGAGACGACAAGCAACTCTGATTGTTGAACGGATAGACGCCGAAGCCAACACGGAGGGTAGTGGAGGACGAGGGGGGGAGGATAGGGCCGTATATGAGGGGAGGGGGGGCGTGGCCGGTTTCTGCCCGCGTTGTTGAGACGACAAGCATCTCTGATTGCTATTACGGGGGTCCATAGTTAATAAGACCTATGGTATACACAAAAACCTATATATTTGCCTATTTTTACTAACAATATTTGGTCCTGTTTACTGTGGTCCCCCGTAATAGAAGGATGGACGCCGAAGCCAGCACGAACCGATTTGTACATGGGGGATGCTAAACTGAAAGCCTCGTCCTCCTCCTTGCCGGCGTGCTTGATTATGCCCACTCCAACCCCCTTCCCCCCTCCCTATATATTATATACGTTGGGTTGGCGTCGGTTGGTAACGGCACGGTAAAACATGCCGCTCGCTACGTGAGGTAGACGACCAGGGTGCCTTCTGTATTTTTTTTTTTGTTTTTGTTTTTGGGCAAATGCCAAAATCAGGTATACCTGATCCGTTTGAGCCAAAATCAGGTACACGCTATAACCAAGAAAAAAACGCGCGCCACGAGCGGTGCGATGTCCATGACAGTCCGGTAAAAAAAAGAATGCGCCTAAAAGCATTAAGCCTGCCACATGGCCTCCAAAATCATCTGAATTGTTTTGTTTCCTTCAGGGTGTAGGTACCACGGGCTCCACTCGGACCTGCAAAGAGTCACTATTAATATGCTTCGTTTGTTTCGCCACGGCGGGAGCGCCAAGAGTATTTACCCTGGCGTCCCCCCCCCCCCCCCCCCTTTGACACAGCTTTAAAGCTTCCAGACCGTCCTCGCGGAACCGCCTGCTCGGCACGAAATTATCTTGCCGCACCAAACCTGAGACCACCTCGACGCGGGGTGCTGCAGACGAAACGCCGAGTGTCCATGGTGCTGTAAAGACTCTGCTGGCCATGGTGCTGTAAAGACTGCTGTGAACATAGAAAACAACAGAGTACACACAACAACTGAGTGAAGCACATCGCACACCCCGAAGGAGAAAAAGTGAAATCAGCGTACGCATGTATGCAGCATGTATATACGTACTTTTACGTACGACGTTCCAGAGGTTTTCGTACGAGTACAGAGTTTATACGTCAATACAGAAGAATTTCAACCGAGGGAGGGCGGACGCATAAGGAGAGAAAACACAGTGTACGTACGTATGGCCTCTCTGATTGGTTCAAAGTTGGTCAAAATCAGTTGAAAGCTAGACAAGAGTAGAAAAAATCAGGTGTACCTTGGCCTTTTCGTGCCAAAATCAGTTACAATGTCAGCTTGCCCAATAGCAGCAGGGCTCCTGGTGCGTGTTTTGTACTTGATCTCAGTATGTAACTGTTTTTGGCACGAAAGTGGCCAGATATATACCTGATTTTGGCCAAACCCCCCCTTTTTTTTTGCGGTGGCGATCGAGTTATGAATAGATCATTTGTGCGGGGTGGAGAACCTTTACTGCGCACAAGCGAAATGATTGCGTCACGTAGTGGTTATGGTAAGGCACCCACGAGGCAGTAGCATAGCAATCCCGTTGCTTGTTTGTGGAAGTGGCCACACAGGAGAATAAATCAACTCATGGAAGCTGTATCTAATCCATGTGCAAGTCCGCCTCACAAGCGGTTTTCAGTACGGTGCAGCTCAACCCTTCGTGCGACACGCCGAACACGTCACGTCTCGCTTCGCTCGCTTAGTGCAAGCAATCAAGGTCCGCCTGGTCGTTGAAAATCCGACGTGCTCCGTCCCGGCGTTGTAGGGATGCGTGGGTCTATGGCCGTACGACTATCGCCATGCGTGATTCTGTCGAGTACACCCTCCCCCCCATTCATGCTCTCCCCTGGCCATACGACTTCGACCATGCATGATTATGTCGAGTACAACCCCCCCCCCCCCTCCTATCTGTGAAATATACAAGGAGGAACGGGACGTGTTGGAAGAGGAGATGAGGAAAATAGACGAATGTGACATGGAGGAGTTTGATACAATGAATAGCAGCGAGAAAACGATCGCTATCGTAGGAGATAGATGGTGGCCACAGGAGGCCAAACAGGAAGGGGATAAGATTAGCAAAAAGTTTCTATGTAATTTATGGAAACAACGTAATGAGCGCCCAATTGTTGGAGGTGTCTCTATTAGGAGTAGGAACGGTGCTCCGTCTCGAAAGGGATGCGTGGTCAATGGTCAAATGACTAAGGCGAGCAACAAATGAGTACGCACCCCCCCCCCCCCCCCCCCCCCCCTCCTATCCTAGGAAATAGATGGTGGCCACAGGCGGCCAAACGGGAAGGAGATAAGACTAGCCAAAAGTTTCTATGTAACATATGGAAACAACGCAATGAGCGCCCCAATTGTTGGAGGTGTCTGTCTCTATTAGGAGTAGGAACGGTGCTCCGTCTCGAAAGGGATGCGTAGTCAATGGTCAAATGACTAAGGCAAGCAACAAATGAGTACGCCCCCTCCCCCCCCCTCCCCCTCTCCTCAGGCGTTAATAAGGGTGTAGGCACGGCCACGCTCTTCGCCAGCTTTTTCCTTGGGTACGCCCTGGCCTTCTGGTACGGGACCAAGCTGGTCGCTGATGATCTCGAGGCCGGGTGCGAGAGCGACTGCGCCACGGGGGTAAGTGAGGCGCCGTCCGATTGCGAAAAAAAAAGGAGTGGAAATTTAAGCCCCGCTCGTTTCTCACTGGTGGTTCGTTGGTTTTGGTTGCTTTGGTGTTTCGCGGGGGGAAGGGGTGGGGGCGTTGGTTCCGCCGCCACCGTCGACGTGTCTGTTCGTTTTTTTTTTTCTGTTCGAGTGTACCAGTAGTCGTTTTTTGTTGTTTGTGGTGTTGCGTGCTTGTGACTCGGCTCGAAAATCGTTGTTCTAGCTGTCGTCCTAGTGTTGGGTTGTCGCAGTGGTCTGTCGTTGCAAATAGTCGTCGTTTGTAGCTGACTTTGTAACCGTCGCCGTTGTATTCGTTGTTTTTGTAACCGTCGCTTTTGTAACCGTCGTTGTTTTTAGCAGACGTTGTAACGGTTGGTAGTTGTGTGCTTGTTTTTTCTAACGATAATCATATTGTAGCCGGTTTCGTTGTAACTGTAGTTGTGAGTGTCGATGTAGCTGTTGTCGTAACCGTAATCGTTGTAGCTGCCGTTGCATTGGTCGTCGTGGCAACGGTCGGCATTTAAAGTGTCGGCATGCTGAATGTCGTCGTGTAGTGGTGGTTGCTTGTAACTGTTGTGTTGCTGTGGCAACCGTAGCCAATGTGAACGTCTGTTGTAACTGTCGTCGCAACAGCGTAGCCGCTCCAACCATTGTTGTTGTGCCTTCGTTGTGGTGACCATTGTTGCTTTTGCTGCTGCTGCTGATTTTGCTGCTGCTGCTGCTGGTGCTTTTGCTGCTGCTGGTGCTGCTGCTGGTGCTGCTGGTGCTGGTGCTGCTGGTGCTGCTGCTGCTGCTGCTGGTGCTGCTGGTGCTGCTGCTTTTTGCTTCTGCTGCTTCCGTTTCTGGTGTTGCTGCTGCTGTTGCTACTCCTGCCACACACCACCACCACCACCACCACCACCAATAACAACAACTCTACAACGACTGCTGCTGGTGCTGCTGCTGGTGCTGCTACTGATGTTGCTACTGGTGGTGGTGGTGGTGCTACTACTATTTCTACTACTTTACGCATTGCTTACCACCACCACTACCATCACCACCACCAACACCACCACCACTACGTTGTGGCGACGACTGCGGTGGCCGTCGCGGCCGCGACTTCAGGGCCAAGTGATCACGACCATCTTTGGTGTCCTGATCGGAGCAATGTCGCTGGGGCAGATGGCTCCCGGCATCACCGCCCTCGGCGCGGCGAAGCTGGCGGGCTACCGGGTGTTCGAGACGCTAGAGAGGACGCCGCCCATCGACGCCTCAAGCCTCGAGGGCGCGGCGCCCGGGCAGGTGGAGGGGAGCCTGGAGCTACGTGAGGTGTGTTGGTGTTGTTCTCGTTGTGCTCACATTTACTCGTCGCCAAGAACAAATTATTGCGGGGGGGGGGCATGGTAAATGGGACCAAATTTTGTTCGTAAATATAGGGAAATATATAGGTTTTTGTGTTTACCGTAGGTCCTAATTACTATGGTCCCCCGATGAAACTCTGAGAGTGGAAGAATGCCTCAAAAGGCTAAATTGACACACGACACGAAATTTGAACATCGGAAGTGTGGTGAGCTTAAGGCTTTGTTTTTTTACCAATCCGCCGGAGGACGAAAAAAAAAAAAAAAAAAAAAAATGGAAGTGTGGTGAGCTTAAGCTTTATTTTTACCAATCCGCCGGAGGACCAAAAATAATTTTAAAAAAAATTATAAAAAAAAAAAAAAAAAATCAAGAAATAGTAAATACTAGAAATACCAGGTGTTAATGGTAGTTATGTGCATGGTTGTGTTCTTTTTGTGTGCTGCCCGCCTGGAAGCCAAATGTAAGGACCGTTATTTGTTGATGTTTATGCCCCCCCCCCGATCTTCATGACAGTATGTTCGAGAGTGACACATATGTTATGTATATACCTGGTATATGTAAAAACATATGTTACGAATATACCTGGTATATGTAAATATGGTGAGTTTTTTTTGGGGCACCGGCGGGACGAAATTAAGGTACCCCTTTTTTTCCGGAAGTGTACTGTAGGCACCTTGCGAGTGTCAGTGTGAGGAACACATGCGGTAGGGCTTGTGTTTCCGGGCAGAGCGGTCCGAAAATGTAGGCAGCGTTGCGGAGATTGATGTGAGTACCAAGGCAGTGTTACGTGTATTTTTGGACTGAGTCGGCGGTATCGAATACACCCGACCCCTCGTGCACGCAAGCAACACTTACCAGGTGCTGGTGGAAGATTGTGCACTGAGTGAGTGAACAGGTACACCCAAACCCCCCTGAAGCGGTGTTGACGCGCCTAAAAAACAGCCGGTCTCTTCTAATATGTATGTATATATGTATGTGTGTATGTATGTACGTATGTATGTATGTATGTATGTATGTATGTATGTATGTATGTATGTATGTATGTATGTATGTATGTATGTATGTATGTATGTATGTATGTATGCATGTATGTATGTATGTATGTATGTATGTATGCATGTATGTATGTATGTATGTATGTATGTATGTATGTATGTATGTATGTATGTATGTATGTATGTATGTATGTATGTATGTATGTATGTATGTATGTATGTATGTATGTATGTATGTATGTATGTATGTATGTATGTATGTATGTATGTATGTATGTATGTATGTATGTATGTATGTATGTATGTATGTATGTATGTATGTATGTATGTATGTATGTATGTATGTATGTATGTATGTATGTATGTATGTATGTATGTATGTATGTATGTATGCATGTATGTATGTATGTATGTATGTATGTATGTATGTATGTATGTATGTATGTATGTATGTATGTATGTATGTATGTATGTATGTATGTATGTATGTATGTATGTATGTATGTATGTATGTATGTATGTATGTATGTATGTATGTATGTATGTATGTATGTATGTATGTATGTATGTATGTATGTATGTATGTATGTATGTATGTATGTATGTATGTATGTATGTAGAAGCAGGGGTCGCGGTTTAAGAGCTACCAGGTACCAGGTATCTGTTTACGCCCTTGAGCACTTCAGTCCCGTTTTGGGGGCAAACGCTCAATTTCTGAGTACTTTGTCCCCCAAAACACGGCTACAGTCCTCAAGACAGTTTTTTTTTTTTTCTCCAAGGCAAGTACATACTTGTTTTTAGAGGGGTCAAATGGCTCGGCACGGCCATACTATTAATAAGAGCCGCCAGCAGGGGTACCGCATGATATAACACGCTATTAACAGCGACAACACATCCCGTAGGAATGGAAGAGAAATTTCTGAGAATATTTTCTTTCTCTCTCCGGAAAAGTGGTGTGGGGAGCACAGAACGAGAAACGACTGATTGAATCTTGAAATAAATACCTCGCCGTAGTAGGCTGGCCGGCCATCATCGCTCGGCGTGTGCACCCTCTCCGTGGAGAAAAAAAAAAAACATCGAGACGAGAGGTGTGTTTTATCTCGCGTGTTATGCGCGACAACATAACACGATTAAGCGGGTATGTGTATGTATCGGTATACCTGGTATCGCGGCAGGTATAATGTTTGCCAGGCGCGTGCGTGTGTGTTTGTGTGTGTGTGTGTGCTTTTTTTTCGTAATGCGGCCTTTGTTTGTAGGTATAATATTCACCAGGTATGCGTGTTGTCTGTTGTTTTTTTTTTGTTTTTTTTTGGTAATGCGGCCTCGTTTTGCTTTCCATGATGATGATGATGATGATGATGGTGATGACGATGATGTTCTCATAATATTCAGAATAGCTTGATTTTCCCTGAATTTCTCGCCCGTGGTGACAAAAAAAAAAAACAGAGGCTGGTGTAGCGTGGAAGGCATTATTTTGGAACGGACCCCTTAAGGAAGTAAGTCTCTTCCCAAGTATTTTCTCTCCGTGTCCTGCTTTGCCATGCGGCCAGACTCTCCTCCTCACCACTTGCTTGCACGAAATGCACTAGTACTTCAAGTATTAATGTTATTATTATAGTACTACGTATAATTAAACGAATACCTGTTTGATCGTTTTTTCGTTCCCCACGAGCCCTGTTACGGGGGACCACGGTAAATGGGACCAAATATTGTCAGTAAAAATAGGTAAATACAAGGCTTTCCTTCGGAGTGGGTATGTATTCCGTCGTTTCGTGTACATATAACTGCAATTCATTGGCGACATAGCCCAAAGCCAACCAAACTAAATGTATTTTGTGTAGGAATAGGTAAATATATAGGTTTTCGTGTGTACCGTGGGTCCTATTTACTATGGTCCCCCGCAATAACAACAAGGGCCTCCCTCCCTTCGCGTTGCTTCGCGTGGAATGCACTATACGTGGATTGAACGGGCAAGGTCGGGTTTTCCTACCCGACGAGGCCTGACGACAAGGTCCTCGATTCCGTGTCCATCAGCGTCGCTCCCGGGGAGACCCTGGCTCTCGTGGGGCCCTCCGGCGGCGGCAAGTCGACGGTCACGAAGGTTAGTTTCAGTCCGTCACCAGTACTTGCTTATCGCGAGCGAAACGTGCGTGTGTGCGTGTGTGTGTGTGCGTGTGTGTGTGTGTGCGTGCGTGTGTGTGTGTGTGCGTGTGTGTGTGCGTGTGTGCGTGTGTGCGTGCGTGTGTGTGTGTGTGTGTGTGTGTGTGTTTTTTTTGTTGTTGTTGTTGTTGTCGGCGCGCAAATGAAAATGGGCGAAAGTGTCCGGACCCCCGCCGTGACGCTTCGTGACCCTTTTCAGTGCGCTACTGCGGTAGTCCCATTTGGGGGGGGGGGGGGGGGGGGGGGGGGGGGGGGGGGGACAAATTACTTGGATTTTGAGTGGATTGTCCCCCGAACGGGACGGCAGTTTAGTTATGGGCTACGAACTGAAAACCAACGAACCGGGAGGGAAACGCACACCAACAGCTTTGATTGGGTTGGGTCGGGTTGGGTTTGGATTGGGTTGGGTTGGGTTGGGTTGGAGCTGGGCTGGTTGATATATACCCGGCGCCTTCCCCGCGCCGACGCGCACAGGCGGACGACCACAGTTGGAAGCTTCCAATCAGCGCGAGTTTTTTTTTTTGCGAGAGCTATACCTTATTCTCTATCCGGTAGTTTATTCACACCTGGTATTTTGGTGTGTTGTTGTTGTTGTTGTTGTTGTTTTCTTTCGCGTTGAGTAGTTATCTTTCTGATAGTTTTTTTTTTTAACGTTATTCACCTGGTTTTTTAGGAGTTTAGTGCATGTACCTGGCACACGGGAGTTCGTGAAAGTAGTAGCCCCACCGGGTTATTTGGAGAGAAGGTTTTGGCACGATGCTGTGCAGAGGAAAGGGCTACAGCGGGGCTAAACATTGGTTGGTTTCGGGGGTTCGGGTCGAGGGTCCGCTCTGTTTTGTAAAATATCGTGTACAGTAGTGAGCCTACGTCCATCCGTGTCGAATCCCTGGCACGTGGGTAAGGTGCCTTCCCTGGACGTGGGTCACCGGTAATTCTGGTACCAAGTGCCGCGGTAGCACCTGCTGTGTTGGGCAGTTTACCTGGTATCTGGTACCTCTGTCCCTGAATGTAAAGACTGTTTGTATTGAATATTAGTGTATAAATGGTCTCTATATTTCGGGACAGAGTGGTGCGCATCAGCACATGGTTAGCGCCGGAGACCCCTTGTAGTAAAAAAAATATATATTTCAGGCCGGAAACCAGCGGCGTCCGACGGGAAATCTCCGAAAACTTTTCTTGTTTTCGTTTTTTTTTTTTTTGTTTTTTTTGTTTTTTTTTTTTTTTTTTTTTTTGTTTTTATCTTGTTTTGTTTTCGTATGCCTATAATATGCCTTCCACCGGCAGCGCGCGCAGTTGACGACAGCAGTTGCAAGTTCCCATTTTTTTAGCGAGAGTTGAGACATCATGCCCTATCTTCACCTGGTGGTCTCGGGTTGGTTTTTTTGCCGGACAATAGGTAACGTACACCTGGTACCGGGTACCGGGTACCGGCAGTAATTGCGTAGCTCAGCGAGTAAGAAACCGATAACGCAGGGCAAGACAAAAAAAAACTACCAGCTGATACCTATACTGGTATACCTGGTATCAGGTATCGGCCCTATCAGGGTAGAACTTTCCGGGAATCTACCAACTGTCCGTTTCGAATTATCAGGGGTTGAGACAATCCCTGTACTTTCCGCCTTCATGTAGTCCACCCCCCCCCCCCCCCCCCCCCCCCCTGCTTCGTTCGCTCCCGGCCTCCTCCTCCTCCCCCCCGTGGTCCCGTGCCTTTGCTTTTTTTTTTTTTTGCTTACTGATGGACTGGACTTGTTTGTTTTTTTTTTCCCCTTATTTACGTGCTGCGTGCGATGTATGAATGAAATGATGTGCATACATACATATGTATGTAGCTGCTACTCCGTTTCTACGATCCCACTTCGGGAAGTCTGGTGCTGGATGGACACGATGTGAAGAGCCTCAACGTCGCCTATTATCGCAGCAAAATCGGGTACGTTGGACAGGTGAGCGAGGAATGGAATGGAATGGAATGGAGGGAGCCGGCGATGGGGAGGAGAGGGGGGAAGTGGGGGTGGGGGGATGGAGGGAAGGAAGGGGAGGCCGGGGCGGGGGGGGGGGGGGGCTGAACTCATTATCATGCACGGCTGTAGTCGTATCGCCGGGGG